>JAWIZW010000038.1:0-192278 GCA_034703905.1 Chenopodium berlandieri
AATGTGTTTGAATTTATTTGAATAAATTAGCTTTGTAGAATGCATTGACCTTCATATGATTTAAAAAGCTCTTTTTGAATGTGTTTGACTTTCATTTGATTCAATTAGCTCTATTGAATGTGTTTGACTTTCATTTGATTCAATTAGGTTAGTTTGAATGTGTTTGACTTTCATTTGATTTAATTAGCTTTTTAGAATGCATTTGACTTTTATTGATTCAACTAGCTTTTGTTTGAATGTGTTTGACTTTCATTTGATTTAATTAGATTTTTTTGGATGTTTTTGAATTTCATTTGATTCAATTAGCTTTGTTGTATGCATTTGGCTTTCATTTGATTCAAAAAACTATGTTTGATGTGTTTGACTTACGTTTGATTCAATTAGCTTTGTTTCAATGAGTTTGACTTTTATTTTATTTACTTAGCTTTGTAGATTACATTTGACTTTCATTTGATTCAATATTGAATTTTGTTTGAATGTGTTTGACTTTCACTTGATCTAATTAGATTTTTTTAGATGTTTTTGAATTTCATTTGATTCAATTAGCTTTGTTGAATGCATTGACTTTCATTTGATTCAAAAAGCTATGTTTAAATGTGTTTGACTTACATTGATTTAATTAGCTTTGTTTGAATGTGTTTGTTTTTCATTTAATCATTAGCTTGTAGAATGCATTTGACTTTCATTTGATTCAAAAAGCTCTTTTGAATGTGTTTGACTTTCATTTGATTCTAATAGTTTTGTTTGAATGTGTTTGACATTCATTCGATTTAATTAGTTTTTTTTAGATGTTTATGAAGTTCATTTGATTCAATTATCTTTGTTATATGCTTTTGGCTTTCATTTGATTGAAAAAACTATGTTCGAATGTGTTTGACTTACGTTTGATTCAATTAGCTTTGTTTCAATGTGTTTGACTTTCATTTGATTCAATTAGCTTTGTAGAATGCATTTGACTTTCATTTGATTCAAATAGTTTTTTATGAATGTGTTTGATTTTCATTTAATCTAATAAGATTTTTTTAGATGTTTTTAAATTTTATTGATTCAATTAGCTTTATTGAATGCATTTGACTTTCATTTCATTCAAAAAGCTATGTTTGAATGTGTTTGACTTACGTTGGATTCAATTAGCTTTGTTTGAATGTGTTTGACTTTCATTTGTTTCAATTCGATTTGTAGAATGCATTTGACCTTCATATGATTCAAAAAGCTCTTTTGAATGTGTTTGACTTTCATTTGATTCAATTAGGTCAGTTTGAATGTGTTTGACTTTCATTTGATTTAATTAGATTTTTTTAGATGTTTTTGAATTTCATTTGATTCGATTAGCTTTGTTGAATGCATTTGACTTTCATTTGATTCAAAAAGCTATGTTTGAATGTGTTTGACTTACGTTGGATTCAATTAGCTTTGTTTGAATGTGTTTGACTTTCATTTGTTTTAATTCGCTTTGTAGAATGCATTTGACCTTCATATGATTCAAAAAGCTCTTTTAGAATGTGTTTGACTTTCATTTGATTCAATTAGCTCTGTTTGAATGTGTGTTTGACTTTCATTTGATTCAATTAGGTTAGTTTGAATGTGTTTGACTTTCATTTGATTCAATTAGCTTTGTAGAATGCATTGACTTTCATTAGATTCAAATAGTTTTGTTTTGAATGTGTTTGACTTTCATTTGATCTAATTAGATTTTTTTTGATGTTTTTGAATTTCATTTGATTCAATTATCTTTGTTGAATGCTTTTGGCTTTCATTTGATTTAAAAAACTATGTTTGATTGTGTTTGCCTTACGTTGATTCAATTAGCTTTGTTTCAATACGTTGACTTTCATTTGATTCAATTAGCTTTGTAGATTGCATTTGACTTTCATTTGAATCAAATAGTTTTGTTTGAATGTGTTGATTTTCATTTGATCTATTTAGATTTTTTTAGATGTTTTTTAATTTCATTTGATTCAATTGGCTTTGTTGAATGCATTTGACTTTCATTTGATTCAAAAAGCTATGTTTGAATATGTTTGACTTACGTTGGATTCAATTAGCTTTGTTTGAATGTGTTTGACTTTCATTTGTTTTAATTCGCTTTGAAGAATGCATTTGACCTTCATATGATTCAAACAGCTTTTTTGAATGTGTTTGACTTTCATTTGACATTTAATTAGCTCTGTTTAAATGTGTTTGACTTTCATTTTATTCAATTAGCTTTGAGAATGCATTTGACCTTCATTTGGTTCAAAAAGCTCTTTTTGAATGTGTTTGACTTTCATTTTATTAAATTAGCTCTGTATGAATGTGTTTGACTTTCATTTTGATTAATTAGGTTAGTTTGAATGTGTTTGACTTTCATTGATTCAATTAGCTGTGTAGAATGCATTTGACTTTCATTTGATTCAAATAGTTTTGTTTGAATGTGTTTGACTTTCATTTGATCTAATTAGACTTTTTTAGATGTTTTTGAATTTCATTTGATTTATTTAGCTTTGTTGAATGCATTTGACTTTCATTTGATTCAAAAAGCTATGTTTGAATGTGTTTGACTTACGTTGGATTCAATTAGCTTTGTTTGAATGTGTTTGACTTTAATTAATTCAATTAGCTTTGTAGAATTCATTTGACTTTCATTTGATTCAAAAGCTCTTTTTGAAATGTGTTTCACTTTAATCTGATTTAATTAGCTTTGTTTGAATGTGTTTGACTTTCATTTGATTCTAAAAGTTTTGTTTGAATGTGTTTGACTTTCATTCGATTTAATTAGTTTTTTTAGATGTTTTTGAATTTCATTTGATTCAATTGTTTTGTTGAATGCTTTTGGCTTTCATTTGATTGAAAAAACCTATGTTCGAATGTGTTTGACTTACGTTTGATTTAATTAGCTTTGTTTTCAATGTGTTTGACTTTTATTTGATTCAATTAGCTTTGTAGAATGCATTTGACTTTCATTTGATTCAAATAGTTTTTATAAATGTGTTTGATTTTCAGTGATCTAATTCGATTTTTTAGATGTTTTTGAATTTCATTTGATTCAATTAGCTTTCTTAAATGCATTTGACTTTCATTTCATTCAAAAAGCTATGTTGAATGTGTTTGACTTACGTTGGATGAAATTAGCTTTGTTTGAATGTGTTTGAATTTATTTGATTAAATTAGCTTTGTAAAATGCATTTGATCTTCATTTGATTCAAAAAGCTCTTTTTGAATGTGTTTGACTTTCATTTGATTCAATTAGATTTGTTGAATGCAGTTGGCTTTCATTTTATTCAAAAAAACTATGTTGGAATGTGTTTGACTTACGTTCGATTCAATTAGCTTTGTTTGAATGTGTTTCAGTTTCATTTGATTCAATTAGCTTTGTAGAATGCATTTGACCTTCATAAGATTCAAAAAGCTCTTTTTGAATGTGTTTGACTTTATTTGATTCAATTAGCTCTGTTTGAATGTGTTTGACTTTTATTTGATTCAATTAGGTTAGTTTGAATGTGTTTGACTTTCATTTGATTCAATTAGCTTTATAGAATGCTTTTGACTCTCATTGATTCAAATAGCTTTTGTTTGAATGTGTTTGACTTTCATTTGATTTAATTAGATTTTTTTAGATGTTTTTGAATATCATTTGATTCATTAAGCTTTGTTGTATGCATTTGGCTTTCATTTGATTCTAAAAACTATATTTGAATGTGTTTGACTTACGTTTGATTCAATTAGCTTTGATTGAATGTGTTTGACTTTCATTTGATTCAATTAGCTTCGTAGAATGCATTTGACCATCATTTGATTCAAAAAGCTCTTTTTGAATTTGTTTGACTTTAATTTGATTCAATTAGCTCTGTTTAAATGAGTTTGACTTTCTTTTGATTCAATTAGGTTTGTTTGTATGTGTTTGACTTTCATTTGATTCAAATAGTTTTGTTGAATGCATTTGACTTTCATTTGATTCAAAAAGATTTGTTTGAATGTGTTTGACTTTCATTTGATTCAATTAGCTTTGTAGAATGCATTTGACTTTCATTTGAGTCAAATAGTTTTGTTTGAATGTGTTTGACTTTCATTCAATTTAATTAGTTTTTTTAGACGTTTTTGAATTTCATTTGATTAAATTATCTTTTTTGAATGCTTTTGCATATCATTTGATTCAAAAAACTATGTTTGAATGTGTTTGACTTACGTTTGAATCAATTAGCTTTGTTTCAATGTGTTTGACTTTCATTTGATTCAATTAGCTTTGTAGAATGCATTTGACCTTCATTTGATTCAAAAAGCTCTTTTTGAATGTGTTTGACTTTCATTTGATTCAATTAGCTCTGTTTGAATGAGTTTGACTTTCGTTTGATTCAATTAGGTTTGTTTGTATGTGTTTGACTTTCATTTTATTCTAATAGTTTTGTTAGAATGTGTTTGACTTTATTTGATTTACTTAGAATTTTTTAGATGTTTTTGACTTTCATTTTATTCAATTAGCTTTGTTGAAAGCATTTGACTTTCATTTGATTCAAAAAGCATTGTTTGAATGTTTTTGACTTTCATTTGATTCAATTAGCTTTGTAGAATGCGTTTGACCTTCATTTGATTCAAAATGCTCTTTTTAAATGTATTTGACTTTCATTGATTCAATTAGCTCTGTTTGAATGAGTTTGACTTTCGTTTGATTTAATTATGTTTGTTTGTATGTGTTTGACTTTCATTTGATTCTAATAGTTTTGTTTGAATGTGTTTGATTTTCATTTGATCAAATTAGATTTTTTTAGATGTTTTGAATTTCATTTGATTCAATTAGCTTTGTAGAATGCATTTGACTTTCATTGGATTCAAAAAGCTATGTTTGAATGTGTTTGACTTACGTAGGATTCAATAAGCTTTGTTGAATGCTTTGGGCCTTTATTTGATTCAAAAAACTATGTTTGAATGTGTTTGACTTACATTTGATTCAATTAGCTTTGTTTTCAATGCGTTTGACTTTCATTTGATTCAATTAGCTTTGTACAATGCATTTGACTTTCATTTGATTCAAATAGTTTTGTTTGAATGTGTTTGACTTTCATTTGATTTAATAAGATTTTTTTAGATGTTTTTGAATTTCATTTGATTCAATTAGCTTTGTTGAATGCATTTGGCTTTCATTTGGTTCCGAAAACTATATTTGAATGTGATTGACTTACGTTTGATTCAATTAGCTTTGTTTGAATGTGTTTGACTTTCATTTGATTTAATTAGCTTTGTACAATGCATTTGACCTTCATTTGATTCAAAAAGCTATTTTTGAATGTGTTTGACTTTCATTTGATTCAATTAGCTCTGTTTAAATGAGTTTGACTTATGTTGATTCAATTAGGTTTGTTTGTATGTGTTTGACTTTCATTTGATTCTAATAGTTTTGTTTGAATGTGTTTGACTTTTATTTGATTTAATTAGATTTTTTTAGATGTTTTTTTCTTTCATTTTATTCAATTAGCTTTGTTGAATGTATTTGACTTTCATTTGATTCAGAAAGCTTTGTTTGAATGTGTTTGACTTTCATTTGATTCAATTAGCTTTGTTTGAATGTGTTTGACTTTCATTTGGTTAAATTAGCTTTGTACAATGCATTTGGCTTTCATTTTAGTCAAATAGTTTTGTTTGAATGTGTTTTGACTTTCATTCGATTTAATTAGTTTTTTTAAATGTTTTTGAATATCATTGGATTCAATTATCTTTGTTGAATGCTTTTGGCTATCATTTGATTCAAAAAACTATGTTTGAATGTGTTTGACTTACTTTTGAATCAATTAGCTTTGTTTCAATGTGTTTGACTTTCATTTGATTCAATTAGCTTTGTAGAATGCATTTGACCTTCATTTGATTCAAAAAGCTCTTTTTGAATGTGTTTGACTTTCATTTGATTCAATTAGCTCTGTTTGAATGAGTTTGACTTTCGTTTGATTCAATTAGGTTTGTTTGTATGTGTTTGACTTTCATTTGATTCTAATAATTTTGTTTGAATGTGTTTGAATTTCATTTGATCTAATTAGATTTTTTTAGATGTTTTTGAATTTCATTTGATTCAGTTAGCTTTGTTGAATGCATTTGACTTTCATTGGATTCAAAAAGCTATGTTTGAATGTGTTTGACTTACAATGGATTCAATTAGCTTTGTTTCTATGTGTTTTACTTTCATTTGATTCAAATAGTTTTGTTTGAATGTGTTTGACTTTTATTTGATTTAATTAGATTTTTTTAGATGTTTTTGACTTTCATTTTATTCAATTAGCTTTGTTGAATGCATTCGGCTTTCATTTGATTCCAAAAACTATATTTGAATGTGTTTGACTTACGTTTGATTCAATTAGCTTTGTGTTGTAGCCAAGCCTAACAACTTGGTTATGGACATTTCTTTGGTTCAAGACGTAGCATCATGTATTGGTGCTATGCATTCTATCCATGGGCAGCAAGATATTCAATCCCTGAATTTCTTGTTGTTCTTAATAACTAGTTTATTCTAGTTATTTTTATGCTTTGAATAAATTGTAAACTTTAGCCTTATTTTAAGTTTGCAAATTAGTTATATTTTATTTAGTTTCTTTAGCTGATTTAAGTCCGAAATTGTAATGTCACATTCACACAAAGTACAAGTGCAAGATACATCAAGAAGGCAGCCATTTAAGCTTGTGAAAGAAGCATGGAATCCGAAATCTTTTAAAGGAATTTCAAAGGCTTTAACTTGGGTGTTACAATTAGCTTCAAAGAGGAGTTACAAACCTTCAATTCAGCCTTCAAATTGCCGTTTATTTCAGTCAGCAATTGAGCAATTAAAAGGCGTCCAAGTACATTCTTGTCCACATACATTCAAGCTTATTTCAAGGTTTGAAACAAGGAGGAGTTACACTTCTTTTGCTGTTTGAATTTGGGCGTGAATAATGGGGTGTTACACCTCCAAGTTGCTGCTTTGTTGGGCGTGAATCAAGGGGGCGTTATACTCTCTTATTTCTGATTTTATTTGGAGGTTACAAACCACCATTTCCTCTTTGATGTATCTAGTTAAATAAGGCTTCTTTTTTAATGTATCTAGACAACAAAAAGCTGATTTGTACTTAGCTTTAGCTTAGGCGTGTAACAAGTGAGCTGAACAGCCACTTAAGTTAGCTTGTACTTAAGGATGCTTGTTTACTATAAATAGCAAGCAAATGTGAATGAAAAGGGGAGATCATTCAAAAAACAAAAAAACTTGTCTTACATTCGTTTCTTGGATTAGAACAAAAACCTGAAATTCTTGGATTTTGAATTTCGTTTCTTTTGCTTAGTTAGCTAGTTTAGGCTACTAGTTGGCTTGTGATCTTAGGAATCCAAAACGTTTCTTAGTGGTGTGACTTTATCTAAGAAGCCTTTGGTTCTTTAGCCTTATCTATCCCTTGGTTTATCCCTTGTGTATTTCGAGTGTCACTCCAAATATACAGCATCTGGCGCTAGAAGGAGGGGGATCTAGCAAAACAAATACACAAACACATACCCAAACACAAACCATGTCCGACATCCCACCCCCTAATTGGCAAGAATATGTCAATAAGGTTGCACAAGAGAAAGAAGATATGGAGCAACGAATGCAATATTTGCAAGGTCAGTTAAAAGATCTTTCTACTAAGTTGCGCCATCAAAAAGAGGGTTCACCCAATCATAGTGATGAAGAAGTGTTGTAGCCAAGCCTAACAACTTGGTTATGGACATTTCTTTGGTTCAAGACGTAGCATCATGTATTGGTGCTATGCATTCTATCCATGGGCAGCAAGATATTCAATCCCTTGAATTTCTTGTTGTTCTCATTAACTAGTTTATTCTAGTTATTTTTATGCTTTGAATAAATTGTAAACTTTAGCCTTATTTTAAGTTGCAAATTAGTTATATTTTATTTAGTTTCTTTAGCTGATTTAAGTCCGAAATTGTAATGTCACATTCACACAAAGTACAAGTGCAAGATACATCAAGAAGGCAGCCATTTAAGCTTGTGAAAGAAGCATGGAATCCGAAATTCTTTTAAAGGAATTTCAAAGGCTTTAACTTGGGTGTTACAATCAGCTTCAAAGAGGAGTTACAAACCTTCAATTCAGCCTTCAAGTGGCCGTTTATTTCAGTCAGCAATTGAGCAATTAAAAGGCGTCCAAGTACATTCTTGTCCACATACATTCAAGCTTATTTCAAGGCTTGAAACAAGGAGGAGTTACACTTCTTTTGCTGTTTGAATTTGGGCGTGAATAATGGGGTGTTACACCTCCAAGTTGTTGCTTTGTTGGGTGTGAATCAAGGGGGAGTTATACTCTCTTATTTCTGATTTTATTTGGAGGTTACAAACCACCATTTCCTCTTTGATGTATCTAGTTAAATAAGGCTTCTTTATTAATGTATCTAGACAACAAAAAGCTGATTTGTACTTAGCTTTAGCTTAGGCGTGTAACAAGTGAGCTGAACAGCCACTTAAGTTAGCTTATACTTAAGGATGCTTGTTTACTATAAATAGCAAGCAAATGTGAATGAAAAGAGGAGATTATTCAAACAAAAAAACTTGTCTTACATTCGTTTCTTGGATTAGAAACAAAAACCTGAAATTCTTGGATTTGGAATTTCGTTTCCTTTGCTTAGTTAGCTAGTTTAGGCTACTAGTTGGCTTGTGATCTTAGGAATCCAAAACGTTTCTTAGTGGTGTGACTTTATCTAAGAAGCCTTTGGTTCTTTAGCCTTATCTATCCCTTGGTTTATCCCTTGTGTATTTCGAGTGTCACTCCAAATATACAACATTTGGCGCTAGAAGGAGGGGAATCTAGCAAAACAAATACCCAAACACATACCCAAACACAAACCATGTCCGACATCCCACCCCCTAATTGGCAAGAATATGTCAATAAGGTTGCACAAGAGAAAGAAGATATGGAGCAACGAATGCAATATCTGCAAGGTCAGTTAAAAGATCTTTCTACTAAGTTGCGCCATCAAAAAGAGGGTTCACCCAATCATAGTGATGAAGAAGTGAGTGAATCTAATTTCAATCACAATGATAGACCTTTTCATGAAAGAGAAAGGTCACGGCCTAATAATGACATTAAGGCTGACATCCCAGAGTATGATGGCAAACTCGATGCTGATGAGTTTGTAGAATGGCTTAGAACGGTGGAGAGAGTGTTTGATTACAAGCAAACACCGGAAGAAAAAAAGGTGAAGATTGTAGCCTTGAAATTAAGAAAATATGCCTCAACTTGGTGGGCTAGTGTGTGTGCCAAAAGGGAAAGGCAAGACAAAGAGAAAGTGAGATCGTGGACCAAGATGAAAAAGATGCTGAAACAAAAGTTTCTTCCCACATACTATATGCAAGAAAACTTTTCCAAGTTCCACAACCTCAAACAAGGTACTAAATCAGTAGAAGAATATGCTAGGGAATTTGAAGGATTTGTCATGAAATGTGGAGTAGAGGAAGATGAACCTCAAACATTGGTGCGCTTTTTGGGAGGACTTGACCCAAAAATAGCCAATGTGGCCGAACTACACCCTTACACCACCCTTGAAGAGCTCATTATCTTAGCACATAAGATTGAGCAGCAACAAAAAGCAAGAGGAAAAAGTGAATCATCACGTTTTGCATCTCAAACCTCATTTCCCCAAAAAAAGCAAACATCCAATTTCCCACCTTTCAAACCCACATCCAATCAGCCTACTTCTAAACCACCTTCACAAAACACCCAAAATTCCAACCCAAAACCAGCCCCAAGAAGATGTTTTTGGTGTCAAGGCCTTGGACATTTGGCTAGTGATTGTCCAAATAAAAGGATTGTCACTTTGATTGAGCATGAAGAGGAGGACGAATTAGAAATTGAAGTGGACAGCAACCTTGAGGAGAATGATGATTATGCGTGTCTTGGACCCGATGAAGGAGAATGCTTGGTGGTTCGACGTACACTAAGCAATATGATTGGCAAAGAAGGGAGTTTGCAACGTGAGGCAATCTTTCACACTCGTTGCACCATTGGAGGTAAGGTATGTACCTTGATTATTGATGGAGGTAGTTGTACCAATGTAGCTTCACAAGTAATGATAGACAAGCTGAAAATAAAAACCGTCCCTCACCCTAAACCTTATGTGATTCAATGGCTAAATCATGGTAAAGGGATTCAAGTTACACAACAAGCCTTGTTATCATTTAGCATTGGTAAAACTTATGAGGAAGAATTATGGTGTGATGTTATACCTATGGATGCATGTCATATTTTACTTGGTAGACCTTAGCTGTTTGATAGGCGTGTGATGCATGATGGGTATAAAAACACATATCCCTTCACTAAGGATGGACAGAAAATACTCCTTACCCCTCTAAGCCTCAAAAACGGCCACCCCATATCCACACCCCCTACTTCCCTTACCACTCTCATAAAGTCAGAATTGCATGAGTATAAAGCTCACAAACAATTCATTTTAAGCCAACTTGATACCCCTTCCCAACCGACACAAAAAGAACCACACCCACTCCTCACCCCTCTTCTCAAAACCTTTTCCCATGTTTTCCCCGAAGACATTCCCCATGGCCTACCCCCAAAATGTGACATACAACACAAAATTGATCTTGTTCCCGGATCAATGCTCCCAAATAAACCAGCCTATAGAACCACTCCAAAAGAAACCGAAGAGATTAGGAGGCAAGTGGAAGAATTACTGTCCAAGGGTCTTATTCGTAAGTCTCTTAGTCCATGTGCTTGTCCTACTTTGATTGTGCCTAAGAAGAATGGAGAATGGAGAATGTGTGTTGATAGTAGGTCAATCAATAAAATCACTATCAAGTACCGGTTTCCTATTCCAAGGTTGAATGATTTACTTGATGATTTGCATGGTTCTAAAGTGTTCTCTAAAATTGATTTGAGAAGTGGCTATCATCAAATTCGAATTTTCGAAGGAGATGAATGGAAGACCGCTTTCAAGACAAAGGAGGGCCTCTATGAGTGGCTTGTGATGCCATTTGGTTTGTCTAATGCACCATCTACATTTATGCGCCTTATGAATCAGGTTATGCAACCTTTCATGGGTAATTTGTTGTAGTTTATTTTGATGATATTTTGGTGTATAGTAGGGAGGAAGAAGAGCATTCTATGCACTTGCAACAGGTTTTTGAAGCCCTTGAACGTGAGAAATTGTATGGTAACTTAGAGAAGTGTCATTTCTTCACTTCCCAAGTTATTTTTCTTGGCTTTAAAGTCTCATCACAAGGCATTGAAGTTGATGAAAAGAAAGTTGCTGCAATTCGTGAGTGGCCCACGCCACAAACCATTCAACAAGTTCGAAGCTTTCATGGACTTGCTTCTTTCTATAGAAGATTTGTGCGGAATTTTAGTACCTCATGGCATACTATGACAAGAAAAGAAAGAAGGTCCGTTTTCAGCCCGGTGACTTAGTTTGGATTCATCTTCGAAAGGAAAGATTTCCTTCCAAAAGGCGGTCCAAGGTTAGTCCTCGTAGTGATGATCCATTTGCTATTGTTGAAAAGGTGAATGATAATGCTTACAAAGTTGAGTTTCTCGAAGATTAATGTGGCTGATTTATCACCTTACTATGATGAGTTTGAAGAGTTGCCGAGTTTGAGGGCAAACTCTTTTCAAGAAGGGGGGAATGTTGTAGCCAAGCCTGACAACTTGGTTATGGACATTTCTTTGGTTCAAGACGTAGCATCATGTATTGGTGCTATGCATTCTATCCATGGGCAGCAAGATATTCAATCCCTTGAATTTCTTGTTGTTCTTATTAACTAGTTTATTCTAGTTCTTTTTATGCTATGAATAAATTGTAAACTTTAGTCATTTTAAGTTTGCAAATTAGTTATATTTTTTCTTAGTTCTTTTTAGCTGATTTTAGTTCGAAAAATATTGTCACATTCACACAAAAGTACAAGTACAAAGATACATCAAAATGGCAGCCATTTAAGCTTGGAATCCGAAATTCTTTTACAAGGAATTTCAAAGCTTTGACTTGGGAGTTACAATCAGTTTTCAAAGAGGAATTACAAGCCATTACAAGCCTTAACTTCAGCCTTCAAGTGGCCGTTGATATCAGTCAACATTGGAGCATCTTAAGCCTTAATTTCAGCCTTCAATTGGCTGTTTAATTCAGTCAGCTTTTGGAGCAACTAAAGGGCGTCCAAGTACACCCTTGTCCACATACATTCAAGCTAATTTCAAGGCTTGAACCAAGGAGGAGTTACACTTCTTTGCTGTTTGAATTTGGGCGTGAAAATTGGAGGAAATACATCTCCAACTTGCTGCTTGGATGGGCGTAAATTAAGGGGAGTTACACTCTCTTAATTCTGATTTTATTTCAGCCTTAATTTGGAGGTTATAAGCCACCATTTTCTCTTTGATGTATCTAGTTAAATAAGGCTTCTTTTAAAGTTGTATCTAGATAACAAAAAGCTGATTTGTACTTAGCTTTAGCTTAGGCGTGTAACAAGTGAGCTGAACAGCCACTTAAGTTAGCTTGTACTTAAGGACGCTTGTTTACTATAAATAGCAAGCAAATGTGAATGAAAAAATCAGATTATTAAAAACAAAAAACTTGTCTTACATTCGTTTCTTGGATTAGAAACAAAAACCTGAAATTCTTGGATTTGGAATTTCGTTTCCTTTGCTTAGTTAGCTAGTTTAGGCTACTAGTTGGCTTGTGATCTTAGGAATCCAAAACGTTTCTTAGTGGTGTGACTTTATCTAAGAAGCCTTAGGTTCTTTAGCCTTATCTATCCCTTGGTTTATCCCTTGTGTATTTCGAGTGTTACTCCAAATATACAACAGTATGTGTTTGACTTTCATTTGATTCAAATAGTTTTGTCTGAATGTGTTTGACTTTCATTTGATTTAATTAGATTTTTTTAGATGTTTTTTAATTTCATTTGATTCAATTAGCTTTGTTGAATGCATTTGGCTTCATTTGATTCCAAAAACTATGTTTGAATGTGTTTGACTTACGTTTGATTCAATTAGGTTTGTTTGAATATGTTTGACTTTCATTTGATTCAATTAGTTTTGTAGAATGCATTTGACTTTCATTTGATTCAAAAAGCTCTTTTTGAATGTGTTTGATTTTCATTTGATTCAATTAGCTCTGTTTGAATGAGTTTGACTTTCGTTTGATTCAATTAGGTTTGTTTATATGTGTTTGACTTTCATTTGATTCTAATAATTTTGTTTGAATGTGTTTGATTTTCATTTGATCTAATTAGATTTTTTTAGATGTTTTTGAATTTCATTTGTTTCAATTAGCTTTGTTGAATGCATTTGACTTTCATTGGATTTAAAAAGCTATGTTTGAATGTGTTTGACTTACAATGGATTCAATTAGCTTTGTTTCTATGTGTTTGACTTTCATTTGATTCAATTAGTTTTGTAGAATGCATTTGACTTTCATTTGATTCAATTAGCTTTGTAGAATGCATTTGACTTTCATTTGATTCAAATAGTTTTGTTTGAATGAGTTTGACTTTCATTTGATTTAATTAGATTTTCTTAGATGTTTTTGAATTTCATTTGTTTCAATTAGCTTTGTAGAATGCATTTGGCTTTCATTTGATTCCAAAAACTATATTTGAATGTGTTTGACTTACGTTTGATTCAATGAGCTTTGTTTAAATGTGTTTGACTTTCATTTGATTTAATTAGCTTTGTAGAATGCATTTGACCTTCATTTGATTCAAAAAGCTCTTTTTGAATGTGTTTGACTTTCATTTGATTCAATTAGCTCTATTTAAATGAGTTTGACTTTCATTTGATTCTAATAGTTTTGTTTGAATGTGTTTGACTTTTATTTGATTTAATTAGATTTTTTTAGATGTTTTTGACTTTCATTTTATTTAATAAGCTTTGTTGAATACATTTGACTTTCATTTGATTTAAAAAGCTTTGCTTGAATGTGTTTGACTTTCATTTGATTCAATTAACTTTGTTTGTATGTGTTTGACTTTCATTTGATTCAACTAACTTTGTTTGTATGTGTTTGACTTTCATTTGATTCAAATAGTTTTGTCTGAATGTGTTTGACTTTCATTTGATTTAATTAGATTTTTTTAGATGTTTTTTAATTTCATTTGATTCAATTAGCTTTGTTTAATGCATTTGGCTTTCATTTGATTCCAAAAATTATGTTTGAATGTGTTTGACTTACATTTGATTCAATTAGGTTTGTTTGAATATGTTTTACTTTCATTTGATTCAATTAGTTTTGTAGAATGCATTTGACCTTCATTTGATTCAAAAAGCTCTTTTTGAATGTGTTTGATTTTCATTTGATTCAATTAGCTCTGTTTGAATGAGTTTAACTTTCGTTTGATTCAATTAGGTTTGTTTGAATGTGTTTGACTTTCATTTGATTTAATTCGCTTTGTAGAATGCATTTGACCTTCATTTGATTCAAAAAGCTCTTTTTGAATGTGTTTGACTTTCATTTGATTCAATTAGCTCTGTTTAATTGAGTTTGACTTTCGTTTGAGTCAATAAGTTTTGTTTGTATGTTTTTGACTTTCATTCGATTCTAATAGTTTTGTTTGAATGTGTTTGACTTTTATTTGATTTAATTAGATTTTTTTAGATGTTTTTGACTTTCATTTTATTCAATTAGCTTTGTTGAATGCATTTCACTTTCATTTGATTCAAAAAGCTTTGTTTGAATGTGTTTGAATTTCATTTGATTCAATTAACTTTGTTTGTATGTGTTTGACTTTCATTTGATTCAAATAGTTTTGTTTGAATGTGTTTTACTTTCATTTGATTTAATTAGATTTTTTTAGATGTTTTTTAATTTCATTTGATTCAATTAGCTTTGTTGAATGCATTTGTCTTTCATTTGATTCCAAAAACTATGTTTGAATGTGTTTGACTTACGTTTGATTCAATTAGGTTTGTTTCAATATGTTTGACTTTCATTTGATTCAATTAGCTTTGTTGAATGCTTTTGACTTTCATTTGATTCAAAAAGCTTTTTTTGAATGTGTTTGAATTTCATTTGATTCAATTAACTTTGTTTGAATGTGTTTGACTTTCATTTGATTCAATTAGCTTTGTTTGTATGTTTTTGACTATCATTTGATTCAATTAGCTTTGTAGAATGCATTTGACTTTCATTCGATTCAAATAGTTTTGTTTGAATGTGTTTGATTTTCATTTGATCTAATTAGATTTTTTTAGATGTTTTTTAATTTCATTTGATTCAATTAGCTTTGTTGAATGCATTTGACTTTCATTGGATTCAAAAAGCTATGATTGAATGTGTTTGACTTACGTTGGATTCAATTAGCTTTGTTTTTATGTGTTTGACTTTCATTTGATTCAATTAGCTTTGTAGAATGCATTTGACTTTCATTTGATTCAATTAGCTTTGTAGAATGCATTTGACTTTCATTTGATTCAAATAGTTTTATTTGAATGTGTTTGACTTTCATTTGATTGAATTAGATTTTCTTAGATGTTTTTGAATTTCATTTGATTCAATTAGCTTTGTTGAATGCATTTGGCTTTCAGTTGATTCCAAAAACTATATATGAATGTGATTGACTTACGTTTGATTCAATTAGCTTTGTTTGAATGTGTTTGACTTTCATTTGATTTAATAAGCTTTGTAGAATGCATTTGACTTTCATTTGATTCAAATAGTTTTGTTTGAATGTGTTTGATTTTCATTTCATTGAATTAGATTTTCTTTGATGTTTTTGAATTTCATTTGATTCATTTAGCTTTGTTAAATGCATTTGGCTTTCAGTTGATTCCAAAAACTATATATGAATGTGATTGACTTACGTTTAATTCAATGAGCTTTGTTTGAATGTGTTTGATTTTCATTTGATTTAATTAGCTTTGTAGAATGCATTTGACCTTCATTTGATTCAAAAAGCTCTTTTTGAATGTGTTTGACTTTCATTTGATTCAATTAGCTCTGTTTAAATGAGTTTGACTTTCGTTTGATTCAATTAGGTTTGTTTGAATGCATTTGGCTTTCAGTTGATTCCAAAAACTATATATGAATGTGATTGACTTACGTTTGATTCAATTAGCTTTGTTTGAATGTGTTTGACTTTCATTTGATTTAATTAGCTTTGTAGAATGCATTTGACTTTCATTTGATTCAAATAGTTTTGTTTGAATGTGTTGTACTTTCGTTGATTGAATTAGATTTTCTTTGATGTTTTTGAATTTCATTTGATTCAATTAGCTTTGTTGAATGCATTTGGCTTTTAGTTGATTCCAAAAACTATATATGAATGTGATTGACTTACGTTTGATTTAATGAGCTTTGTTTGAATGTGTTTGACTTTCATTTGATTTAATTAGCTTTGTAGAATGCATTTGACCTTCATTTGATTTAAAAAGCACTTTTTGAATGTGTTTGACTTTCATTTGATTCAATTAGCTCTATTTAAATGAGTTTGACTTTCGTTTGATTCAATTAGGTTTGTTTGAATGTGTTTGACTTTCATTTGATTCTAATAGTTTTGTTTTAATGTTTTTGACTTTTATTTGATTTAATTAGATTTTTTTAGATGTTTTTAACTTTCATTTTATTAAATTAGCTTGTTGAATGCATTTGACTTTCATTTGATTCAAAAAGCTTTGTTTGAATATGTTTGAATTTCATTTGATTCAATTAGCTTTGTTTGAATGTGTTTGAATTTTTCATTTGATTCAATTAATTTTGTTTGTATATGTTTGACTTTCATTTGATTCAAATAGTTTTGTTTGAATGTTATTGACTTTCATTTGATTTAATTAGATTTTTTTAGATGTTTTTTAATTTCATTTGATTCAATTAGCTTTGTTGAATGCATTTGGCTTTCATTTAATTCCAAAAACTATGTTTGAATGTGTTTGACTTACGTTCGATTCAATTAGGTTTGTTTGAATATGTTTATCTTTCATTTGATTCAATTAGTTTTGTAGAATGTGTTGGACTTTCATTTGATTTAATTTGATTTTTTTTAGATGTTTTTTAATTTCATTTGATTCAATTAGCTTTGTTGAATGCATTTGGCTTTCATTTGATTCCCAAAACTATGTTTGAATATGTTTGACTTTCATTTGATTCAATTAGTTTTGTAGAACGAATTTGACCTTCATTTGATTCAAAAAGCTCTTTTTGAATGTTTTTTAATTTCATTTGATTCAATTAGCTTTGTTGAATGCATTTGACTTTCATTTGATTCAATTAGCTTTGTAGAATGCATTTGACTTTCATTTGATTCAAATAGTTTTGTTTGAATGTGTTTGACTTTCATTTGATTGAATTAAATTTTCTTAGATGTTTTTGAATTTCAATTGATTCAATTAGCTTTGTTGAATGCATTTGGCTTTCAGTTGATTCCAAAAACTATATATGAATGTGATTGACTTACGTTTGATTCAATTAGCTTTGTTTGAATGTGTTTGACTTTCATTTGATTTAATTAGCTTTGTAGAATGCATTTGACTTTCATTTGATTCAAATAGTTTTGTTTGAATGTGTTTGACTTTCATTTGATTGAATTAGATTTTCTTTGATGTTTTGAATTTCATTTGATTCAATTAGCTTTGTTAAATGCATTTGGCTTTCAGTTGATTCCAAAAACTATATATGAATGTGATTGACTTACGTTTAATTCAATGAGCTTTGTTTGAATGTGTTTGACTTTCATTTGATTTAATTAGCTTTGTAGAATGCATTTGACTTTCATTTGATTCAAAAAGCTCTTTTTGAATGTGTTTGACTTTCATTTGATTCAATTAGCTCTGTTTAAATGAGTTTGACTTTCGTTTGATTCAATTAGGTTTGTTTGAAAGTGTTTGACTTTCATTTGATTCTAATAATTTTGTTTGAACGTGTTTGACTTTTATTTGATTTAATTAGATTTTTTTAGATGTTTTTTACTTTCATTTGATTCAATTAGCTTTGTAGAATGCATTTGACTTTCATTTGATTCAAATAGTTTTGTTTGAATGTGTTTGACTTTCGTTTGATTGAATTAGATTTTCTTTGATGTTTTTGAATTTCATTTGATTCAATTAGCTTTGTTGAATGCATTTGGCTTTCAGTTGATTCCAAAAACTATATATGAATGTGATTGACTTACGTTTGATTTAATTAGCTTTGTAGAATGCATTTGACCTTCATTTGATTTAAAAAGCTCTTTTTGAATGTGTTTGACTTTCATTTGATTCAATTAGCTCTGTTTAAATGAGTTTGACTTTCGTTTGATTCAATTAGGTTTGTTTGAATGTGTTTGACTTTCATTTGATTCTAATAGTTTTGTTTGAATGTGTTTGACTTTTATTTGGTTTAATTAGATTTTTTTAGATGTTTTTAACTTTCATTTTATTAAATTAGCTTGTTGAATGCATTTGACTTTCATTTGATTCAAAAAGCTTTGTTTGAATATGTTTGAATTTCATTTGATTCAATTAGCTTTGTTTGAATGTGTTTGAATTTTTCATTTGATTCAATTAACTTTGCTTGTATATGTTTGACTTTCATTTGATTCAAATAGTTTTGTTTGAATGTGTTTGACTTTCATTTGATTTAATTAGATTTTTTTAGATGTTTTTTAATTTCATTTGATTCAATTAGCTTTGTTGAATGCATTTGGCTTTCATTTGATTCCAAAAACTATGTTTGAATGTGTTTGACTTACGTTTGATTCAATTAGGTTTGTTTGAATATGTTTGACTTTCATTTGATTCAATTAGTTTTGTAGAATGTGTTGGACTTTCATTTGATTTAATTTGATTTTTTTTAGATGTTTTTTAATTTCATTTGATTCAATTAGCTTTGTTGAATGCATTTGGCTTTCATTTGATTCCAAAAACTATGTTTGAATATGTTTGACTTTCATTTGATTCAATTAGTTTTGTAGAACGCATTTGACCTTCATTTGATTAGAAAAGCTCTTTTTGAATGTTTTTTAATTTCATTTGATTCAATTAGCTTTGTTGAATGCATTTGACTTTCATTGGATTTAAAAAGCTATGTTTGAATGTGTTTGACTTACGTTGGATTCAATTAGCTTTGTTTTTATGTGTTTGACTTTCATTTGATTCAATTAGCTTTGTAGAATGCATTTGACTTTCATTTGATTCAATTAGCTTTGTAGAATGCATTTGACTTTCATTTGATTCAAATAGTTTTGTTTGAATGTGTTTGACTTTCATTTGATTGAATTAGATTTTCTTAGATGTTTTTGAATTTCATTTGATTCAATTAGCTTTGTTGAATGCATTTGGTTTCAGTTGATTCCAAAAACTATATATGAATGTGATTGTGATGCGGGAGCATTCAAGGTTTCCTTTCTTGGTCTGTTTCTTTAATGTTTCTTAGATTAGATTTTGGCTTACAAGTTTTTACCTTTCACTTGAAAGGGTTTTTCTTGTTTTAAGCGTTAGGATTTCTATTTTGATTAGGAATTGTTTTGGTCTAGTGAGTTCCTATTTGAATTAGGACTTGTCTTTAGCAAAAGAGAGTTCCTATTTGAATTAGGACTTGTCTTTAGCAAAAGAGAGTTCCTATTTGAATTAGGACTTGTCTTTAGCAAAAGAGAGTTCCTATTTGAATTAGGACTTGTTTTTAGCAAAGTAAGTTCCTAAGTGGATTAGGACTTGACTTTGGTGTTTAGGTTTTCTAGGTCAAATGGGATTCTAATTCAATTAGGATTAGTCTTCTAATTTGATTTGGTTTAGGTTTAGTTTTGAGTCTATAAATAAAGGTTGTAAACTTCGAATTATACAAGTTTTGTTTTGTTGATTAAAGCTTTATTGCTTGTTAATTTGGAACGTTTCTTTCCAAGTTTTCTTTGTGTTTGACGAGTGAAGTTAAACATAAAAACCCTTAGATTAGGCGAGTGAAACCTGATTTAAGAGAGGTTAGATTAATTAGTGAGTGAAGCTAATTCAAACTATCCTCAAAAAAACCCCTAAATCACGAGATTAAGGTGAGTGAAGCCTTGAAATCAGATTTAGAACCCTTAGGTGAAAACAAACGAGTGAAGCTTGTTTAAACCTAAGACCAAACGAATCAAGAAACGCATCATATGGTATCAGAGCTGTTGGTGTGATTATTGAGTCGTTATATCCTTGTTCTTGAGCAATCAAGAATCAATTCGTGCTAGTTTCTTGGTTCTTGTTCTTCTCGGCGCAGATCTGGACCAGTTGGAAGTTTTAGGTTACTGCGAACTATCTACTTGGTATTAATGGGTGATTTTTTTTGGGTTGGATTCCTATTGGACTAAAATTATAGCCTGTAAAATTTCGTGGTCATTGGATAAGTGACGCAAAATCTACAGCAACAAACATTCGAGGGAAGATTATTAATTGTGCGCAAATATGGTGAGTAAATCAACGGAAACTCACTTGCTTGAACAGATGGCTGCTTTGATGGAACAAAACATTACTTTCATGAATCACATGAAGAGTCTTGAAGGGGAGATGTCCGAATTGAAGGCTAAGGCTTCGGGAGGTTCTATTGGTAGTGGTGCATACAAGAAGGATGAGGAGATAAAACTAAGTGATCTTCCAGAATTCGATGGTACTTTAGATCCAGAAGTTTATCTTGATTGGGAGCGACGAGTAGATCGAATTTTCTCGCACAAAGGTATTGATGATTATAAGTGCTTTACTTATGCTATTCTTAAATTGTCAAAGCTTGCATCTTTATGGTATGATAATTGTCAAATCAAGAGAGAAAGGGAAAAGAAAGAACGAATTAATTCATGGAATTTGTTGAAACAAAAATTGAGAAAACGCTTTGTTCCACGATCCTATAAGCAAGATTTGTTTCATAAATTCAATACTTTGCAACAAAATAATTTGAGTGTCGAAGATTATATTAAAGAATTTGAGAGATTGTCATTAGCTTGTGATTGTAAGGATGAGGAAGAACAAAAGATCTCTAAATTTCTTGTTGGCCTTAATATGGAAATTGGACATAAAGTTGAGTTGCAATCGTTCTTTACTTTTGATGAGGTTTGTGAGCTTGCTGTAAAGGTTGAAAGACAAATTAAAACTTCAAAGTTGAAATCTTTTCGACCTAATTATGCTCTAAAGGGTGAGACTTCAAAGGGTTTTGAAAAATCTGAAAATTGGGAAAAGAATAAAGGTGTTTCGGATTCCTTTAAATTTGATGCTCAAGGTAAAAATCAAAGGGTTGATAAAGATGAGATCAAATGTTTCAAGTGTCAAGGTAGAGGTCACTACAAGTCCGAGTGTCCTAATAGAAGGGTCATGACATTAACAAGATACCAAGCCTTAGAAGAGGAGGATGCTAAACTTGCTTTACTTCTAAAAGAGCAACGTGAAGAAGAGGAGAATGAATATGACTTCGAGGAAGAGTGTGAAGTGCAACCATTGTGTGAGGCAGCCCCGGATCACAACACACTTGTTTTGAGAAAGATTCTCCATGCTCAATCTACTCCTTTGACTGATATGGCACAAAGGGAGAACTTGTTTCACACTAGATGCTTACTGAATGGGCGTAGTTGTTCAGTTATTGTGGATAATGGTTCTTGTACTAATGCATGCTCTAAGAAGATGACGGATACATTGCAGCTTGAGACTAGGAACCATCCTAATCCTTACAAACTTAATTGGCTCACAAATGTTGGAGGAGTACATGTTTCGAAACAAGCATTGGTTTCTTTTACAATTGGTGAGTTTGAAGACAAAGTATGGTGTGATGTTGTTCCTATGGATGCATGTGCTTTGTTGCTAGGTCGTCCTTGGCAATTTGATCGTGATATGATCTATCTTGCAAAGTAGAATGTGGTTTCGGTTCTACACAAGGGGAAAAGGATTGGATTAAAACCTTTGCCTCCTAAATTCGAACCTATGCAACATGATGGCAGCAAGGTTATTTCTCTTTCTACTTATGATGAAGGTGGTTCAAGTAAAAGGAAGAAGAAAGAAAAACAGCAAGATAGAGTGCTTCAACTTGTTCGTAAATCTCCATTTGAGATAGGTGACTATGTGTGGCTTTCTTTAAATGCACAGAAGTTATATGACAACCGCAAAGACAAGCATAAATCCTTTGATGAGGGGCCTTTTAAAATCGTGCATAGGGAGAAGTATGATACATTTCAAGTGCTACTTGGTGAAGGCGTTTGTGCTTCTCTTAGTGCAAGTGATCTCGTTCCTTGTTATGATGTAACTTGAGGACAAGTTCGCTTTCAAGAGGGGGAGTATGATGCAGGAGCATTCAAAGTTTCCTTTCTTGGTCCGTTTCTTTAATGTTTCTTAGATTAGATTTTGGCTTACAAGTTTTTACCTTTCACTTGAAAGGGTTTTTCTTGTTTTAAGCGTTAGGATTTCTATTTTGATTAGGAATTGTTTTGGTCTAGTGAGTTCCTATTTGAATTAGGACTTGCCTTTAGCAAAAGAGAGTTCCTATTTGAATTAGGACTTGTCTTTAGCAAAAGAGAGTTCCTATTTGAATTAGGACTTGTCTTTAGCAAAAGAGAGTTCCTATTTGAATTAGGACTTGTTTTTAGCAAAGTAAGTTCCTAAGTGGATTAGGACTTGACTTTGGTGTTTAGGTTTTCTAGGTCAAATGGGATTCTAATTCAATTAGGATTAGTCTTCTAATTTGATTTGGTTTAGGTTTAGTTTTGAGTCTATAAATAAAGGTTGTAAACTTCGAATTATACAAGTTTTGTTTTGTTGATTAAAGCTTTATTGCTTGTTAATTTGGAACGTTTCTTTCCAAGTTTTCTTTGTGTTTGACGAGTGAAGTTAAACATAAAAACCCTTAGATTAGGCGAGTGAAACCTGATTTAAGAGAGGTTAGATTAATTAGTGAGTGAAGCTAATTCAAACTATCCTCAAAAAAACCCCTAAATCACGAGATTAAGGTGAGTGAAGCCTTGAAATCAGATTTAGAACCCTTAAGTGAAAACAAACGAGTGAAGCTTGTTTAAACCTAAGACCAAACGAATCAAGAAACGCATCAGATTGACTTACGTTTGATTCAATTAGCTTTGTTTGAATGTGTTTGACTTTCATTTGATTTAATTAGCTCTGTAGAATGCATTTGACTTTCATTTGATTCAAATAGTTTTGTTTGAATGTGTTTGATTTTCATTTGATTGAATTAGATTTTCTTTGATGTTTTTGAATTTCATTTGATTCAATTAGCTTTGTTAAATGCATTTGGCTTTCAGTTGATTCCAAAAACTATATATGAATGTGATTGACTTACGTTTAATTCAATGAGCTTTGTTTGAATGTGTTTGACTTTCATTTGATTTAATTAGCTTTGTAGAATGCATTTGACCTTCATTTGATTCAAAAAGCTCTTTTTGAATGTGTTTGACTTTCATTTGATTCAATTAGCTCTGTTTAAATGAGTTTGACTTTCGTTTGATTCAATTAGGTTTATTTGAATGTGTTTGACTTTCATTTGATTCTAATAATTTTGTTTGAACGTGTTTGACTTTTATTTGATTTAATTAGATTTTTTTAGATGTTTTTGACTTTCATTTGATTCAATTAGCTTTGTAGAATGCATTTGACTTTCATTTGATTCAAATAGTTTTGTTTGAATGTGTTTGACTTTCGTTTGATTGAATTAGATTTTCTTTGATGTTTTTGAATTTCATTTGATTCAATTAGCTTTGTGGAATGCATTTGACTTTCAGTTGATTCCAAAAACTATATATGAATGTGATTGACTTACGTTTGATTTAATGAGCTTTGTTTGAATGTGTTTGACTTTCATTTGATTTAATTAGCTTTGTAGAATGCATTTGACCTTCATTTGATTCAAAAAGCTCTTTTTGAATGTGTTTGACTTTCATTTGATTCAATTAGCTCTGTTTAAATGAGTTTGACTTTCGTTTGATTCAATTAGGTTTGTTTGAATGTGTTTGACTTTCATTTGATTCTAATAGTTTTGTTTGAATGTGTTTGACTTTTATTTGATTTAATTAGATTTTTTTAGATGTTTTTAACTTTCATTTTATTAAATTAGCTTGTTGAATGCATTTGACTTTCATTTGATTCAAAAAGCTTTGTTTGAATATGTTTGAATTTCATTTGATTCAATTAGCTTTGTTTGAATGTGTTTGAATTTTTCATTTGATTCAATTAACTTTGTTTGTATATGTTTGACTTTCATTTGATTCAAATAGTTTTGTTTGAATGTGTTTGACTTTCATTTGATTTAATTAGATTTTTTTAGATGTTTTTTAATTTCATTTGATTCAATTAGCTTTATTGAATGCATTTGGCTTTCATTTTATTCCAAAAACTATGTTTGAATATGTTTGACTTTCATTTGATTCAATTAGTTTTGTAGAACGCATTTGACCTTCATTTGATTCAAAAAGCTCTTTTTGAATGTTTTTTAATTTCATTTGATTCAATTAGCTTTGTTGAATGCATTTGACTTTCATTGGATTCAAAAAGCTATGTTTGAATGTGTTTGACTTACGTTGGATTCAATTAGCTTTGTTTTTATGTGTTTGACTTTCATTTGATTCAATTAGCTTTGTAGAATGCATTTGACTTTCATTTGATTCAATTAGCTTTGTAGAATGCATTTGAATTTCATTTGATTCAAATAGTTTTGTTTGAATGTGTTTGACTTTCATTTGATTGAATTAGATTTTCTTAGATGTTTTTGAATTTCATTTGATTCAATTAGCTTTGTTGAATGCATTTGGCTTTCAGTTGATTCCAAAAACTATATATGAATGTGATTGACTTACGTTTGATTCAATTAGCTTTGTTTGAATGTGTTTGACTTTCATTTGATTTAATTAGCTTTGTAGAATGCATTTGACTTTCATTTGATTCAAATAGTTTTGTTTGAATGTGTTTGACTTTCATTTGATTGAATTAGATTTTCTTTGATGTTTTTGAATTTCATTTGATTCAATTAGCTTTGTTAAATGCATTTGGCTTTCAGTAGATTCCAAAAACTATATATGAATGTGATTGACTTACGATTAATTCAATGAGCTTTGTTTGAATGTGTTTGACTTTCATTTGATTTAATTAGCTTTGTAGAATGCATTTGACCATCATTTGATTCAAAAAGCACTTTTTGAATGTGTTTGACTTTCATTTGATTCAATTAGCTCTATTTAAATGAGTTTGACTTTCGTTTGATTCAATTAGGTTTGTTTGAATGTGTTTGACTTTCATTTGATTCTAATAGTTTTGTTTGAATGTGTTTGACTTTTATTTGATTTAATTAGATTTTTTTAGATGTTTTTAACTTTCATTTTATTAAATTAGCTTGTTGAATGCATTTGACTTTCATTTGATTCAAAAAGCTTTGTTTGAATATGTTTGAATTTCATTTGATTCAATTAGCTTTGTTTGAATGTGTTTGAATTTTTCATTTGATTCAATTAACTTTGTTTGTATATGTTTGACTTTCATTTGATTCAAATAGTTTTGTTTGAATGTGTTTGACTTTCATTTGATTTAATTAGATTTTTTTAGATGTTTTTTAATTTCATTTGATTCAATTAGCTTTGTTGAATGCATTTGGCTTTCATTTGATTCCAAAAACTATGTTTGAATGTGTTTGACTTACGTTTGATTCAATTAGGTTTGTTTGTATATGTTTGACTTTCATTTGATTCAATTAGTTTTGTAGAATTTGTTGGACTTTCATTTGATTTAATTTGATTTTTTTTAGATGTTTTTTAATTTCATTTGATTCAAATAGCTTTGTTGAATGCATTTGGCTTTCATTTGATTCCAAAAACTATGTTTGAATATGTTTGACTTTCATTTGATTCAATTAGTTTTGTAGAACGCATTTGACCTTCATTTGATTCAAAAAGCTCTTTTTGAATGTTTTTTATTTTCATTTGATTCAATTAGCTCTGTTTGAATGAGTTTAACTTTGGTTTGATTCAATTAGGTTTGTTTGAATGTGTTTGACTTTCATTTGATTCTAATAGTTTTGTTTGAATGTGTTTGTCTTTTATTTGATTTAATTAGATTTTTTTAGATGTTTTTAACTTTCATTTTATTCAATTAGCTTTGTTGAATGCATTTGACTTTCATTTGATTCAAAAAGCTTTGTTTGAATGTGTTTGAATTTCATTTGATTCAATTAACTTTGTTTGTATGTGTTTGACTTTCATTTGATTCAAATAGTTTTGTTTGAATGTGTTTGACTTTCATTTGATTTTATTAGATTTTTTTAGATGTTTTTTAATTTAATTTGATTCAATTAGCTTTGTTGAATGCATTTGGCTTTCATTTGATTCCAAAAACTATGTTTGAATGTGTTTGACTTACGTTTGATTCAATTAGGTTTGTTTCAATATGTTTGACTTTCATTTGATTCAATTAGCTTTGTTGAATGCATTTGACTTTCAATTGATTCTAAAAGCTTTGTTTGAATGTGTTTGAATTTCATTTGATTCAATTAACTTTGTTTGAATGTGTTTGACTTTCATTTGATTCAATTAGCTTTGTTTGTATGTGTTTGACTATCATTTGATTCAATTAGCTTTGTAGAATGCATTTGACTTTCATTCGATTCAAATAGTTTTGTTTGAATGTGTTTGATTTTCCTTTGATCTAATTAGATTTTTTTAGATGTTTTTTAATTTCATTTGATACAATTAGCTTTGTTGAATGCATTTGACTTTCATTGGATTCAAAAAGCTATGTTTGAATGTGTTTGACTTACGTTGGGTTCAATTAGCTTTGTTTTTATGTGTTTGACTTTCATTTGATTCAATTAGATTTGTAGAATGCATTTGACTTTCATTTGATTCAAAAAGTTTTGTTTGAATGTGTTTGACTTTCATTTGATTGAATTAGATTTTCTTAGATGTTTTTGAATTTTATTTGATTCAATTAGCTTTGTTGAATGCATTTGGCTTTCAGTTGATTCCAAAAACTATATTTGAATGTGATTGACTTACGTTTGATTCAATGAGCTTTGTTTGAATGTGTTTGACTTTCATTTTATTTAATTAGCTTATTAGAATGCATTTGACCTTCATTTGATTCAAAAAGCTCTTTTTGAATGTGTTTGACTTTCATTTGGTTCAATTAGCTCTGTTTAAATGAGTTTGACTTTCGTTTGATTCAATTAGGTTTGTTTGAATGTGTTTGACTTTCATTTGGTTCTAATAGTTTTGTTTGAATGTGTTTGACTTTTATTTGATTTAATTAGTTTTTAAAATGTTTTTGACTTTAATTTTATTCAATTAGCTTTGTTGAATGCATTTGACTTTCATTTGATTCAAAAAGCTTTGTTTCAATGTGTTTGAATTTCATTTGATTCAATTAACTTTGTTTGTATGTGTTTGACTTTCATTTGATTCAAATAGTTTTGTTTGAATGTGTTTGACTTTCATTTGATTTAATTAGATTTTTTTAGATGTTTTTTTATTTCATTTGATTCAATTAGCTTTGTTGAATGCATTTGGCTTTCATTTGATTCCAAAAACTAAGTTTGAATGTGTTTGACTTACGTTTGATTCAATTAGGTTTGTTTGAATATGTTTGACTTCCATTTTATTCAATTAGCTTTGTTGAATGCATTTGACTTTCATTTGATTCAAAAAGCTTTGTTTGAATGTGTTTGAATTTCATTTGATTCAATTAACTTTGTTTGAATGTGTTTGACTTTCATTTGATTCAATTAGCTTTGTTTGTATGTGATTGACTATCATTTGATTCAATTAGCTTTGTAGAATGAATTTGACTTTCATTTGACTTTCATTTGATTCAAAAAGCTTTGTTTGAATGTGTTTGAATTTCATATGATTCAATTAACTTTGTTTGTATGTGTTTGACTTTCATTTGATTGAAATTTATTTGTTAAAATGTGTTTGACTTTCATTTGATTTAATTAGATTTTTTTAGATGTTTTTTTATTTCATTTGATTCAATTAGTTTTGTTGAATGCATTTGGCTTTCATTTGATTCCAAAAACTAAGTTTGAATGTGTTTGACTTACGTTTGATTCCATTAGGTTTGTTTGAATATGTTTGACTTTCATTTTATTCAATTAGCTTTGTTGAATGCATTTGACTTTCATTTGATTCAAAAAGCTTTGTTTGAATGTGTTTGAATTTCATTTGATTCAATTAACTTTGTTTGAATGTGTTTGACTTTCATTTGATTCAATTAGCTTTGTTTGAATGTGATTGACTATCATTTGATTCAATTAGCTTTGTAGAATGAATTTGACTTTCATTTGACTTTCATTTGATTCAAAAAGCTTTGTTTGAATGTGTTTGAATTTCATTTGATTCAATTAACTTTGTTTGTATGTGTTTGACTTTCATTTGATTGAAATTGTTTTGTTAAAATGTGTTTGACTTTCATTTGATTTAATTAGATTTTTTTAGATGTTTTTTAATTTCATTTGATTCAATTAGATTTGTTGAATGCATTTGGCTTTCATTTGATTCCAAAAACTATGTTTGAATGTGTTTGACTTACGTTTGATTTAATTAGGTTTGTTTGAATATGTTTGACTTTCATTTGATTCAATTAGTTTTGTAGAACGCATTTGACCTTCATTTGATTCAAAAAGCTCTTTTTGAATGTGTTTGATTTTCATTTGATTCAATTAGCTCTGTTTGAATGAGTTTAACTTTCGTTTGATTCAATTAGGTTTGTTTGAATGTGTTTCGACTTTCATTTGATTCTAATAGTTTTGTTTGAATATGTTTGACTTTTATTTGATTTAATTAGATTTTTTAGATGTTTTTGACTTTCATTTTTTTCAATTAGCTTTGTTGAATGCATTTCACTTTCATTTGATTCAAAAAGCTTTGTTTGAATGTGTTTGAATTTCATTTGATTCAATTAACTTTGTTTGTATGTGTTTGACTTTCATTTGATTCAAATAGTTTTGTTTGTATGTGTTTGACTTTCATTAGATTTTCTTAGATGTTTTTGAATTTCATTTGATTCAATTAGCTTTGTTGAATGCATTTGGCTTTCAGTTGATTCCAAAAACTATATTTGAATGTGATTGACTTACGTTTGATTCAATGAGCTTTGTTTGAATGTGTTTGACTTTCATTTTATTTAATTAGCTTTGTAGAATGCATTTGACCTTCATTTGATTCAAAAAGCTCTTTTTGAATGTGTTTGACTTTCATTTGGTTCAATTAGCTCTGTTTAAATGAGTTTGACTTTCGTTTGATTCAATTAGGTTTGTTTGAATGTGTTTGACTTTCATTTGATTCTAATAGTTTTGTTTGAACGTGTTTGACTTTTATTTGATTTATTTAGATTTTTTTAGATGTTTTTGACTTTCATTTTATTCAATTAGCTTTGTTGAATGCATTTGACTTTCATTTGATTCAAAAAGCTTTGTTTGAATGTGTTTGAATTTTATTTGATTCAATTAACTTTGTTTGTATGTGTTTGACTTTCATTTGATTCAAATAGTTTTGTTTGAATTTGTTTGACTTTCATTTGATTTAATTAGATTTTTTTAGATGTTTTTTAATTTGATTTGATTCAATTAGCTTTGTTGAATGCATTTGACTTTCATTGGATTCAAAAAGCTATGTTTGAATGTGTTTGACTTACGTTGGATTCAATTAGCTTTGTTTTTATGTGTTTGACTTTTATTTGATTCAATTAGCTTTGTAGAATGCATTTGACTTTCATTTGATTCAATTAGTTTTGTAGAATGTGTTGGACTTTCATTTGATTTAATTTGACTTTTTTAGATGTTTTTTAATTTCATTTGATTTAATTAGCTTTGTTGAATGCATTTGGCTTTCATTTGATTCCAAAAACTATGTTTGAATGTGTTTGACTTACGTTTGATTCAATTAGGTTTGTTTGAATATGTTTGACTTTCATTTTATTCAATTAGCTTTGTTGAATGCATTTGACTTTCATTTGATTCAAAAAGCTTTGTTTGAATGTGTTTGAATTTCATTTGATTCAATTAACTTTGTTTGAATGTGTTTGACTTTCATTTGATTCAATTAGCTTTGTTTGAATGTGATTGACTATCATTTGATTCAATTAGCTTTGTAGAATGAATTTGACTTTCATTTGACTTTCATTTGATTCAAAAAGCTTTGTTTGAATGTGTTTGAATTTCATTTGATTCAATTAACTTTGTTTGTATGTGTTTGACTTTCATTTGATTGAAATTGTTTTGTTAAAATGTGTTTGACTTTCATTTGATTTAATTAGATTTTTTTAGATGTTTTTTAATTTCATTTGATTCAATTAGATTTGTTGAATGCATTTGGCTTTCATTTGATTCCAAAAACTATGTTTGAATGTGTTTGACTTACGTTTGATTTAATTAGGTTTGTTTGAATATGTTTGACTTTCATTTGATTCAATTAGTTTTGTAGAACGCATTTGACCTTCATTTGATTCAAAAAGCTCTTTTTGAATGTGTTTGATTTTCATTTGATTCAATTAGCTCTGTTTGAATGAGTTTAACTTTCGTTTGATTCAATTAGGTTTGTTTGAATGTGTTTGACTTTCATTTGATTCTAATAGTTTTGTTTGAATATGTTTGACTTTTATTTGATTTAATTAGATTTTTTAGATGTTTTTGACTTTCATTTTTTTCAATTAGCTTTGTTGAATGCATTTCACTTTCATTTGATTCAAAAAGCTTTGTTTGAATGTGTTTGAATTTCATTTGATTCAATTAACTTTGTTTGTATGTGTTTGACTTTCATTTGATTCAAATAGTTTTGTTTGTATGTGTTTGACTTTCATTAGATTTTCTTAGATGTTTTTGAATTTCATTTGATTCAATTAGCTTTGTTGAATGCATTTGGCTTTCAGTTGATTCCAAAAACTATATTTGAATGTGATTGACTTACGTTTGATTCAATGAGCTTTGTTTGAATGTGTTTGACTTTCATTTTATTTAATTAGCTTTGTAGAATGCATTTGACCTTCATTTGATTCAAAAAGCTCTTTTTGAATGTGTTTGACTTTCATTTGGTTCAATTAGCTCTGTTTAAATGAGTTTGACTTTCGTTTGATTCAATTAGGTTTGTTTGAATGTGTTTGACTTTCATTTGATTCTAATAGTTTTGTTTGAACGTGTTTGACTTTTATTTGATTTATTTAGATTTTTTTAGATGTTTTTGACTTTCATTTTATTCAATTAGCTTTGTTGAATGCATTTGACTTTCATTTGATTCAAAAAGCTTTGTTTGAATGTGTTTGAATTTTATTTGATTCAATTAACTTTGTTTGTATGTGTTTGACTTTCATTTGATTCAAATAGTTTTGTTTGAATTTGTTTGACTTTCATTTGATTTAATTAGATTTTTTTAGATGTTTTTTAATTTGATTTGATTCAATTAGCTTTGTTGAATGCATTTGACTTTCATTGGATTCAAAAAGCTATGTTTGAATGTGTTTGACTTACGTTGGATTCAATTAGCTTTGTTTTTATGTGTTTGACTTTTATTTGATTCAATTAGCTTTGTAGAATGCATTTGACTTTCATTTGATTCAATTAGTTTTGTAGAATGTGTTGGACTTTCATTTGATTTAATTTGACTTTTTTAGATGTTTTTTAATTTCATTTGATTCAATTAGCTTTGTTGAATGCATTTGGCTTTCATTTGATTCCAAAAACTATGTTTGAATGTGTTTGACTTACGTTTGATTCAATTAGGTTTGTTTGAATATGTTTGACTTTCATTTGATTCAATTAGTTTTGTAGAATGCATTTGACCTTCATTTGATTCAAAAAGCTCTTTTTGAATGTGTTTGATTTTCATTTGATTCAATTAGCTCTGTTTGAATGAGTTTAACTTTCGTTTGATTCTATTAGGTTTGTTTGAATGTGTTTGACTTTCATTTGATTCTAATAGTTTTGTTTGAATGTGTTTGTCTTTTATTGGATTTAAATAGATTTTTTTAGATGTTTTTAACTTTCATTTTATTCAATTAGCTTTGTTGAATGCATTTGACTTTCATTTGATTCAAAAAGCTTTGTTTGAATGTGTTTTAATTTCATTTGATTTAATTAACTTTGTTTGTATGTGTTTGACTTTCATTTTATTCAAATAGTTTTGTTTGAATGTGTTTGACTTTCATTTGATTTTATTAGATTTTTTTAGATGTTTTTTAATTTAATTTGATTCAATTAGCTTTGTTGAATGCATTTGGCTTTCATTTGATTCCAAAAACTATGTTTGAATGTGTTTGACTTACGTTTGATTCAATTAGGTTTGTTTCAATATGTTTGACTTTCATTTGATTCAATTAGCTTTGTAGAATGCATTTGACTTTCATTTGATTCAATTAGCTTTGTAGAATGCATTTGACTTTCATTTGATTCAAATAGTTTTGTTTGAATGTGTTTGACTTTCATTTGATTGAATTAGATTTTCTTAGATGTTTTTGAATTACATTTGATTCAATTAGCTTTGTTGAATGCATTTGGCTTTCAGTTGATTCCAAAAACTATATTGGAATGTGATTTACTTACGTTTGATTCAATGAGCTTTGTTTGAATGTGTTTGACTTTCATTTTATTTAATTAGCTTTGGAGAATGCATTTGACCTTCATTTGATTCAAAAAGCTCTTTTTGAAAGTGTTTGACTTTCATTTGGTTCAATTAGCTCTGTTTAAATGAGTTTGACTTTCGTTTGATTCAATTAGGTTTGTTTGAATGTGTTTGACTTTCATTTGATTCTAATAGTTTTGTTTGAACGTGTTTGACTTTTATTTGATTTAATTAGATTTTTTTAGATGTTTTTGACTTTCATTTTATTCAATTAGCTCTGTTGAATGCATTTGACTTTCATTTGATTCAAAAAGCTTTGTTTGAATGTGTTTGAATTTCATTTGATTCAATTAACTTTGTTTGTATGTGTTTGACTTTCATTTGATTCAAATAGTTTTGTTTGAATGTGTTTGACTTTCATTTGATTTAATTAGATTTTTTTAGATGTTTTTTAATTTCATTTGATTCAATTAGCTTTGTTGAATGCATTTGGCTTTCATTTGATTCAAAAAACTATGTCTGAATGTGTTTGACTTACGTTTGATTCAATTAGGTTTGTTTCAATATGTTTGACTTTCATTTGATTCAATTAGCTTTGTTGAATGCATTTGACTTTCATTTGATTCAAAAAGCTTTGTTTGAATGTGTTTGAATTTTATTTGATTCAATTAACTTTGTTTGTATGTGTTTGACTTTCATTTGATTCAAATAGTTTTGTTTGAATTTGTTTGACTTTCATTTGATTTAATTAGATTTTTTTAGATGTTTTTTAATTTGATTTGATTCAATTAGCTTTGTTGAATGCATTTGACTTTCATTGGATTCAAAAAGCTATGTTTGAATGTGTTTGACTTACGTTGGATTCAATTAGCTTTGTTTATATGTGTTTGACTTTTATTTGATTCAATTAGCTTTGTAGAATGCATTTGACTTTCATTTGATTCAATTAGTTTTGTAGAATGTGTTGGACTTTCATTTGATTTAATTTGACTTTTTTAGATGTTTTTTAATTTCATTTGATTCAATTAGCTTTGTTGAATGCATTTGGCTTTCATTTGATTCCAAAAACTATGTTTGAATGTGTTTGACTTACGTTTGATTCAATTAGGTTTGTTTGAATATGTTTGACTTTCATTTGATTCAATTAGTTTTGTAGAATGCATTTGACCTTCATTTGATTCAAAAAGCTCTTTTTGAATGTGTTTGATTTTCATTTGATTCAATTAGCTCTGTTTGAATGAGTTTAACTTTCGTTTGATTCTATTAGGTTTGTTTGAATGTGTTTGACTTTCATTTGATTCTAATAGTTTTGTTTGAACGTGTTTGTCTTTTATTTGATTTAAATAGATTTTTTTAGATGTTTTTGACTTTCATTTTATTCAATTAGCTCTGTTGAATGCATTTGACTTTCATTTGATTCAAAAAGCTTTGTTTGAATGTGTTTGAATTTCATTTGATTCAATTAACTTTGTTTGTATGTGTTTGACTTTCATTTGATTCAAATAGTTTTGTTTGAATGTGTTTGACTTTCATTTGATTTAATTAGATTTTTTTAGATGTTTTTTAATTTCATTTGATTCAATTAGCTTTGTTGAATGCATTTGGCTTTCATTTGATTCCAAAAACTATGTTTGAATGTGTTTGACTTACGTTTGATTCAATTAGGTTTGTTTCAATATGTTTGACTTTCATTTGATTCAATTAGCTTTGTTGAATGCATTTGACTTTCATTTGATTCAAAAAGCTTTGTTTGAATGTGTTTGAATTTTATTTGATTCAATTAACTTTGTTTGTATGTGTTTGACTTTCATTTGATTCAAATAGTTTTGTTTGAATTTGTTTGACTTTCATTTGATTTAATTAGATTTTTTTAGATGTTTTTTAATTTGATTTGATTCAATTAGCTTTGTTGAATGCATTTGACTTTCATTGGATTCAAAAAGCTATGTTTGAATGTGTTTGACTTACGTTGGATTCAATTAGCTTTGTTTTTATGTGTTTGACTTTTATTTGATTCAATTAGCTTTGTAGAATGCATTTGACTTTCATTTGATTCAATTAGTTTTGTAGAATGTGTTGGACTTTCATTTGATTTAATTTGACTTTTTTAGATGTTTTTTAATTTCATTTGATTCAATTAGCTTTGTTGAATGCATTTGGCTTTCATTTGATTCCAAAAACTATGTTTGAATGTGTTTGACTTACGTTTGATTCAATTAGGTTTGTTTGAATATGTTTGACTTTCATTTGATTCAATTAGTTTTGTAGAATGCATTTGACCTTCATTTGATTCAAAAAGCTCTTTTTGAATGTGTTTGATTTTCATTTGATTCAATTAGCTCTGTTTGAATGAGTTTAACTTTCGTTTGATTCTATCAGGTTTGTTTGAATGTGTTTGACTTTCATTTGATTCTAATAGTTTTGTTTGAATGTGTTTGTCTTTTATTTGATTTAAATAGATTTTTTTAGATGTTTTTAACTTTCATTTTTTTCAATTAGCTTTGTTGAATGCATTTGACTTTCATTTGATTCAAAAAGCTTTGTTTGAATGTGTTTTAATTTCATTTGATTCAATTAACTTTGTTTGTATGTGTTTGACTTTCATTTGATTCAAATAGTTTTGTTTGAATGTGTTTGACTTTCATTTGATTTTATTAGATTTTTTTAGATGTTTTTTAATTTAATTTGATTCAATTAGCTTTGTTGAATGCATTTGGCTTTCATTTGATTCCAAAAACTATGTTTGAATGTGTTTGACTTACGTTTGATTCAATTAGGTTTGTTTCAATATGTTTGACTTTCATTTGATTCAATTAGCTTTGTTGAATGCATTTGACTTTCATTTGATTCTAAAAGCTTTGTTTGAATGTGTTTGAATTTCATTTGATTCAATTAACTTTGTTTGAATGTGTTTGACTTTCATTTGATTCAATTAGCTTTGTTTGTATGTGTTTGACTATCATTTGATTCAATTAGCTTTGTAGAATGCATTTGACTTTCATTCGATTCAAATAGTTTTGTTTGAATGTGTTTGATTTTCATTTGATCTAATTAGATTTTTTTAGATGTTTTTTAATTTCATTTGATTCAATTAGCTTTGTTGAATGCATTTGACTTTCATTGGATTCAAAAAGCTATGTTTGAATGTGTTTGACTTACGTTGGGTTCAATTAGCTTTGTTTTTATGTGTTTGACTTTCATTTGATTCAATTAGCTTTGTAGAATGCATTTGACTTTCATTTGATTCAATTAGCTTTGTAGAATGCATTTGACTTTCATTTGATTCAAATAGTTTTGTTTGAATGTGTTTGACTTTCATTTGATTGAATTAGATTTTCTTAGATGTTTTTGAATTTCATTTGATTCAATTAGCTTTGTTGAATGCATTTGGCTTTCAGTTGATTCCAAAAACTATATTTGAATGTGATTTACTTACGTTTGATTCAATGAGCTTTGTTTGAATGTGTTTGACTTTCATTTTATTTAATTAGCTTTGGAGAATGCATTTGACCTTCATTTGATTCAAAAAGCTCTTTTTGAATGTGTTTGACTTTCATTTGGTTCAATTAGCTCTGTTTAAATGAGTTTGACTTTCGTTTGATTCAATTAGGTTTGTTTGAATGTGTTTGACTTTCATTTGATTCTAATAGTTTTGTTTGAACGTGTTTGACTTTTATTTGATTTAATTAGATTTTTTTAGATGTTTTTGACTTTCATTTTATTCAATTAGCTCTGTTTAATGCATTTGACTTTCATTTGATTCAAAAAGCTTTGTTTGAATGTGTTTGAATTTCATTTGATTCAATTAACTTTGTTTGTATGTGTTTGACTTTCATTTGATTCAAATAGTTTTGTTTGAATGTGTTTGACTTTCATTTGATTTAATTAGATTTTTTTAGATGTTTTTTAATTTCATTTGATTCAATTAGCTTTGTTGAATGCATTTGGCCTTCATTTGATTCCAAAAACTATGTTTGAATGTGTTTGACTTACGTTTGATTCAATTAGGTTTGTTTCAATATGTTTGACTTTAATTTGATTCAATTAGCTTTGTTGAATGCATTTGACTTTCATTTGATTCAAAAAGCTTTGTTTGAATGTGTTTGAATTTCATTTGATTCAATTAACTTTGTTTGAATGTGTTTGACTTTCATTAGATTCAATTAGCTTTGTTTGTATGTGTTTGACTATCATTTGATTCAATTAGCTTTGTAGAATGCATTTGACTTTCATTCGATTCAAATAGTTTTGTTTGAATGTGTTTGATTTTCATTTGATCTAATTAGATTTTTTTAGATGTTTTTTAATTTCATTTGATTCAATTAGCTTTGTTGAATGCATTTGACTTTCATTGGATTCAAAAAGCTATGTTTGAATGTGTTTGACTTGCGTTGGGTTCAATTAGCTTTGTTTTTATGTGTTTGACTTTCATTTGATTCAATTAGCTTTGTAGAATGCATTTGACTTTCATTTGATTCAATTAGCTTTGTAGAATGCATTTGACTTTCATTTGATTCAAATAGTTTTGTTTGAATGTGTTTGACTTTCATTTGATTGAATTAGATTTTCTTAGATGTTTTTGAATTTCATTTGATTCAATTAGCTTTGTTGAATGCATTATGCTTTCAGTTGATTCCAAAAACTATATTTGAATGTGATTGACTTACGTTTGATTCAATGAGCTTTGTTTGAATGTGTTTGAATTTCATTTTATATAATTAGCTTTGTAGAATGCATTTGACCTTCATTTGATTCAAAAAGCTCTTTTTGAATGTGTTTGACTTTCATTTGGTTCAATTAGCTCTGTTTAAATGAGTTTGACTTTTGTTTGATTCAATTAGGTTTGTTTGAATGTGTTTGACTTTCATTTTATTCTATTAGTTTTGTTTGAACGTGTTTGACTTTTATTTGATTTAATTAGATTTTTTTAGATGTTTTTGACTTTCATTTTATTCAATTAGCTTTGTTGAATGCATTTGACTTTCATTTGATTCAAAAAGCTTTGTTTGAATGTGTTTGAATTTCATTTGATTCAATTAACTTTGTTTGTATGTGTTTGACTTTCATTTGATTCAAATAGTTTTGTTTGAATGTGTTTGACTTTCATTTGATTTAATTAGATTTTTTTAGATGTTTTTTAATTTCATTTGATTCAATTAGCTTTGTTGAATGCATTTGGCTTTCATTTGATTCCAAAAACTAAGTTTGAATGTGTTTGACTTACGTTTGATTCAATTAGGTTTGTTTGAATATGTTTGACTTTCATTTTATTCAATTAGCTATGTTGAATGCATTTGACTTTCATTTGATTCAAAAAGCTTTGTTTGAATGTGTTTGAATTTCATTTGATTCAATTAACTTTGTTTGAATGTGTTTGACTTTCATTTGATTCAATTAGCTTTGTTTGTATGTGTTTGACTATCATTTAATTCAATTAGCTTTGTAGAATGCATTTGACTTTCATTTGACTTCCATTTGATTCAAAAAGCTTTGTTTGAATGTGTTTGAATTTCATTTGATTCAATTAACTTTGTTTGTATGTGTTTGACTTTCATTTGATTCAAATTGTTTTGTTTAAATGTGTTTGACTTTCATTTGATTTAATTAGATTTTTTTAGATGTTTTTTAATTTCTTTTGATTCAATTAGATTTGTTGAATGCATTTGGCTTTCATTTGATTCCAAAAACTATGTTTGAATGTGTTTGACTTACGTTTGATTTAATTAGGTTTGTTTGAATATGTTTGACTTTCATTTGATTCAATTAGTTTTGTAGAATGCATTTGACCTTCATTTGATTCAAAAAGCTCTTTTTGAATGTGTTTGATTTTCATTTGATTCAATTAGCTCTGTTTGAATGAGTTTAACTTTCGTTTAATTCAATTAGGTTTGTTTGAATGGGTTTGACTTTCATTTGATTCTAATAGTTTTGTTTGAATGTGTTTGACTTTTATTTGATTTAATTAGATTTTTTAGAAGTTTTTTACTTTCATTTTATTCAATTAGCTTTGTTGAATGCATTTGACTTTCATTTGATTCAAAAAGCTTTTATTGAATGTGTTTGAATTTCATTTGATTCAATTAACTTTGTTTGAATGTGTTTGACTTTCATTTGATTCAATTAGCTTTGTTTGTATGTGTTTGACTATCATTCGATTCAATTAGCTTTGTAGAATGCATTTGACTTTCATTTGATTCAAATAGTTTTATTTGAATGTGTTTGATTTTCATTTGATCTAATTAGATTTTTTTAGATGTTTTTTAATTTGATTTGATTCAATTAGCTTTGTTGAATGCATTTGACTTTCATTGGATTCAAAAAGCTATGTTTGAATCTGTTTGACTTACGTTGGATTCAATTAGCTTTGTTTTTAAGTGTTTGACTTTCATTTGATTCAATTAGCTTTGTAGAATGCATTTGACTTTCATTTGATTCAATTAGCTTTGTGGAATGCATTTGACTTTCATTTGATTCAAATAGTTTTGTTTGAATGTGTTTGACTTTCATTTGATTTAATTAGATTTTTTTAGATGTTTTCGAAATTCATTTGATTCAATTAGATTTGTTGAATGCATTTGGCTTTCATTTGATTCCAAAAACTATGTTTGAATGTGTTTGACTTACGTTTGATTTAATTAGGTTTTTTTGAATATGTTTGACTTTCATTTGATTCAATTAGTTTTGTCGAATGCATTTGACCTTCATTTGATTCAAAAAGCTCTTTTTGAATGTGTTTGATTTTCATTTGATTCAATTAGCTCTGTTTGAATGAGTTTAACTTTCGTTTGATTCAATTAGGTTTGTTTGAATGTGTTTGACTTTCATTTGATTCTAATAGTTTTGTTTGAATGTGTTTGACTTTTATTTGATTTAATTAGATTTTTTAGATGTTTTTGACTTTCATTTTATTTAATTAGCTTTGTTGAATGCATTTGACTTTCATTTGATTCAAAAAGCTTTGTTTGAATGTGTTTGAATTTCATTTGATTCAATTAACTTTGTTTGAATGTGTTTGACTTTCATTTGATTCAATTAGCTTTGTTTGTATGTGTTTGACTATCATTCGAATCAATTAGCTTTGTAGAATGCATTACACTTTCATTTGATTCAAATAGTTTTGTTTGAATGTGTTTGATTTTCATTTGATCTAATTAGATTTTTTTAGATGTTTTTTAATTTGATTTGATTCAATTAGCTTTGTTGAATGCATTTGACTTCCATTGGATTCAAAAAGCTATGTTTGAATGTGTTTGACTTACGTTGGATTCAATTAGCTTTGTTTGTATGTGTTTGACTTTCATTTGATTCAATTAGCTTTGTAAAATGCATTTGACTTTCATTTGATTCAAATAGTTTTGTTTGAATGTGTTTGACTTTCATTTGATTTAATTAGATTTTTTTAGATGTTTTTGAATTTCATTTGATTCAATTAGCTTTGTTGAATGCATTTGGCTTTCATTTTATTCCAAAAACTATATTTGAATGTGTTTGACTTACGTTTGATTCAATTAGCTTTGTTTGAATGTGTTTGACTTTCATTTGATATAATTAGCTTTGTAGAATGCATTTTACCTTCATTTGATTCAAAAAGCTCTTTTTGAATGTGTTTGACTTTCATTTGATTCAATTAGCTCTGTTTAAATGAGTTTGACTTTCGTTTGATTCAATTAGGTTTGTTTGTATGTGTTTGACTTTCATTTGATTCTAATAGTTTTGTTTGAATGTGTTTGACTTTTATTTGATTTAATTAGATTTTTTTAGATGTTTTTGACTTTCATTTTATTCAATTAGCTTTGTTGAATGCATTTGACTTTCATTTGATTCAAAAAGCTTTGTTTTAATGTGTTTGACTTTCATTTGATTCAATTAACTTTGTTTAAATGTGTTTGACTTTCATTTGATTCAATTAGCTTTGTTTGTATGTGTTTGACTATCATTTGATTCAATTAGCTTTATAGAATGCATTTGACTTTCATTTGATTCAAATAGTTTTGTTTGAATGTGTTTGATTTTCATTTGATCTAATTAGATTTTTTTAGATGTTTTTGAATTTCATTTGATTCAATTAGCTTTGTTGAATGCATTTGACTTTCATTGGATTCAAAAAGCTATGTTTGATTGTGTTTGACTTACGTTGGATTCAATTAGCTTTGTTTTTATGTGTTTGACTTTCATTTGATTCAATTAGCTTTGTAGAATTCATTTGACTTTCATTTGATTCAATTAGCTTTGTAGAATGCATTTGACTTTCATTTGATTCAAATAGTTTTGTTTGAATGTGTTTGACTTTTATTTGATTTAATTAGATTTTTTTAGATGTTTTTGACTTTCATTTTATTTAATTAGCTTGTTGAATGCATTTGACTTTCATTTGATTCAAAAAGCTTTGTTTGAATGTGTTTGAATTTCATTTGATTCAATTAACTTTGTTTGTATGTGTTTGACTTTCATTTGATTCAATTAGCTTTGTAAAATGCATTTGACTTTCATTTGATTCAAATAGTTTTGTTTGAATGTGTTTGACTTTCATTTGATTTAATTAGATTTTTTTAGATGTTTTTGACTTTCGTTTGATTCAATTAGGTTTGTTTGAATGTGTTTGACTTTCATTTGATTCTAATAGTTTTGTTTGAATGTGTTTGACTTTTATTTGATTTAATTAGATTTTTTTAGATGTTTTTGACTTTCATTTTATTTAATTAGCTTGTTGAATGCATTTGACTTTCATTTGATTCAAAAAGCTTTGTTTGAATGTGTTTGAATTTCATTTGACATAATTAACTTTGTTTGTATGTGTTTGACTTTCATTTGATTCAATTAGCTTTGTAAAATGCATTTGACTTTCATTTGATTCAAATAGTTTTGTTTGAACGTGTTTGACTTTCATTTGATTTAATTAGATTTTTTAGATGTTTTTGAATTTCATTTGATTCAATTAGCTTTGTTGAATGCATTTGGCTTTCATTTGATTCCAAAAACTATATTTGAATGTGTTTGACTTACGTTTGATTCAATTTGCTTTGTTTGAATGTGTTTGACTTTCTTTTGATATAATTAGCTTTGTAGAATGCATTTTACCTTCATTTGATTCAAAAAGCTCTTTTTGAATGTGTTTGACTTTCATTTGATTCAATTAGCTCTGTTTAAATGAGTTTGACTTTCGTTTGATTCAATTAGGTTTGTTTGTATGTGTTTGACTTTCATTTGATTCTAATAGTTTTGTTTGAATGTGTTTGACTTTTATTTGATTTAATTAGATTTTTTTAGATGTTTTTGACTTTCATTTTATTCAATTTGCTTTGTTGAATGCATTTGACTTTCATTTGATTCAAAAAGCTTTGTTTTAATGTGTTTGACTTTCATTTGATTCAATTAACTTTGTTTAAATGTGTTTGACTTTCATTTGATTCAATTAGCTTTGTTTGTATGTGTTTGACTATCATTTGTTTCAATTAGCTTTATAGAATGCATTTGACTTTCATTTGATTCAAATAGTTTTGTTTGAATGTGTTTGATTTTCATTTGATCTAATTAGATTTTTTTAGATGTTTTTGAATTTAATTTGATTCAATTAGCTTTGTTGAATGCATTTGACTTTCATTGGATTCAAAAAGCTATGTTTGATTGTGTTTGACTTACGTTGGATTCAATTAGCTTTGTTTTTATGTGTTTGACTTTCATTTGATTCAATTAGCTTTGTAGAATGCATTTGACTTTCATTTGATTCAATTAGCTTTGTAGAATGCATTTGACTTTCATTTGATTCAAATAGTTTTGTTTGAATGTGTTTGACTTTTATTTGATTTAATTAGATTTTTTAGATGTTTTTTACTTTCATTTTATTCAATTAGCTTTGTTGAATGCATTTGACTTTCATTTGATTCAAAAAGCTTTGTTTGAATGTGTTTGAATTTCATTTGATTCAATTAACTTTGTTTGAATGTGTTTGACTTTCATTTGATTCAATTAGCTTTGTTTGTATGTGTTTGACTATCATTCGAATCAATTAGCTTTGTAGAATGCATTACACTTTCATTTGATTCAAATAGTTTTGTTTGAATGTGTTTGATTTTCATTTGATCTAATTAGATTTTTTTAGATGTTTTTTAATTTGATTTGATTCAATTAGCTTTGTTGAATGCATTTGACTTCCATTGGATTCAAAAAGCTATGTTTGAATGTGTTTGACTTACGTTGGATTCAATTAGCTTTGTTTGTATGTGTTTGACTTTCATTTGATTCAATTAGCTTTGTAAAATGCATTTGACTTTCATTTGATTCAAATAGTTTTGTTTGAATGTGTTTGACTTTCATTTGATTTAATTAGATTTTTTTAGATGTTTTTGAATTTCATTTGATTCAATTAGCTTTGTTGAATGCATTTGGCTTTCATTTTATTCCAAAAACTATATTTGAATGTGTTTGACTTACGTTTGATTCAATTAGCTTTGTTTGAATGTGTTTGACTTTCATTTGATATAATTAGCTTTGTAGAATGCATTTTACCTTCATTTGATTCAAAAAGCTCTTTTTGAATGTGTTTGACTTTCATTTGATTCAATTAGCTCTGTTTAAATGAGTTTGACTTTCGTTTGATTCAATTAGGTTTGTTTGTATGTGTTTGACTTTCATTTGATTCTAATAGTTTTGTTTGAATGTGTTTGACTTTTATTTGATTTAATTAGATTTTTTTAGATGTTTTTGACTTTCATTTTATTCAATTAGCTTTGTTGAATGCATTTGACTTTCATTTGATTCAAAAAGCTTTGTTTTAATGTGTTTGACTTTCATTTGATTCAATTAACTTTGTTTAAATGTGTTTGACTTTCATTTGATTCAATTAGCTTTGTTTGTATGTGTTTGACTATCATTTGATTCAATTAGCTTTATAGAATGCATTTGACTTTCATTTGATTCAAATAGTTTTGTTTGAATGTGTTTGATTTTCATTTGATCTAATTAGATTTTTTTAGATGTTTTTGAATTTCATTTGATTCAATTAGCTTTGTTGAATGCATTTGACTTTCATTGGATTCAAAAAGCTATGTTTGATTGTGTTTGACTTACGTTGGATTCAATTAGCTTTGTTTTTATGTGTTTGACTTTCATTTGATTCAATTAGCTTTGTAGAATTCATTTGACTTTCATTTGATTCAATTAGCTTTGTAGAATGCATTTGACTTTCATTTGATTCAAATAGTTTTGTTTGAATGTGTTTGACTTTTATTTGATTTAATTAGATTTTTTTAGATGTTTTTGACTTTCATTTTATTTAATTAGCTTGTTGAATGCATTTGACTTTCATTTGATTCAAAAAGCTTTGTTTGAATGTGTTTGAATTTCATTTGATTCAATTAACTTTGTTTGTATGTGTTTGACTTTCATTTGATTCAATTAGCTTTGTAAAATGCATTTGACTTTCATTTGATTCAAATAGTTTTGTTTGAATGTGTTTGACTTTCATTTGATTTAATTAGATTTTTTTAGATGTTTTTGACTTTCGTTTGATTCAATTAGGTTTGTTTGAATGTGTTTGACTTTCATTTGATTCTAATAGTTTTGTTTGAATGTGTTTGACTTTTATTTGATTTAATTAGATTTTTTTAGATGTTTTTGACTTTCATTTTATTTAATTAGCTTGTTGAATGCATTTGACTTTCATTTGATTCAAAAAGCTTTGTTTGAATGTGTTTGAATTTCATTTGACATAATTAACTTTGTTTGTATGTGTTTGACTTTCATTTGATTCAATTAGCTTTGTAAAATGCATTTGACTTTCATTTGATTCAAATAGTTTTGTTTGAACGTGTTTGACTTTCATTTGATTTAATTAGATTTTTTAGATGTTTTTGAATTTCATTTGATTCAATTAGCTTTGTTGAATGCATTTGGCTTTCATTTGATTCCAAAAACTATATTTGAATGTGTTTGACTTACGTTTGATTCAATTTGCTTTGTTTGAATGTGTTTGACTTTCTTTTGATATAATTAGCTTTGTAGAATGCATTTTACCTTCATTTGATTCAAAAAGCTCTTTTTGAATGTGTTTGACTTTCATTTGATTCAATTAGCTCTGTTTAAATGAGTTTGACTTTCGTTTGATTCAATTAGGTTTGTTTGTATGTGTTTGACTTTCATTTGATTCTAATAGTTTTGTTTGAATGTGTTTGACTTTTATTTGATTTAATTAGATTTTTTTAGATGTTTTTGACTTTCATTTTATTCAATTTCCTTTGTTGAATGCATTTGACTTTCATTTGATTCAAAAAGCTTTGTTTTAATGTGTTTGACTTTCATTTGATTCAATTAACTTTGTTTAAATGTGTTTGACTTTCATTTGATTCAATTAGCTTTGTTTGTATGTGTTTGACTATCATTTGTTTCAATTAGCTTTATAGAATGCATTTGACTTTCATTTGATTCAAATAGTTTTGTTTGAATGTGTTTGATTTTCATTTGATCTAATTAGATTTTTTTAGATGTTTTTGAATTTCATTTGATTCAATTAGCTTTGTTGAATGCATTAGACTTTCATTGGATTCAAAAAGCTATGTTTGATTGTGTTTGACTTACGTTGGATTCAATTAGCTTTGTTTTTATGTGTTTGACTTTCATTTGATTCAATTAGCTTTGTAGAATGCATTTGACTTTCATTTGATTCAATTAGCTTTGTAGAATGCATTTGACTTTCATTTGATTCAAATAGTTTTGTTTGAATGTGTTTGACTTTTATTTGATTTAATTAGATTTTTTTAGATGTTTTTTACTTTCATTTTATTTAATTAGCTTGTTGAATGCATTTGAATTTCATTTGATTCAAAAAGCTTTGTTTGAATGTGTTTGAATTTCATTTGATTCAATTAACTTTGTTTGTATGTGTTTGACTTTCATTTAATTCAATTAGCTTTGTAAAATGCATTTGACTTTCATTTGATTCAAATAGTTTTGTTTGAATGTGTTTGACTTTCATTTGATTTAATTAGATTTTTTTAGATGTTTTTGAATTTCATTTGATTCAATTAGCTTTGTTGAATGCATTTGGCTTTCATTTGATTCCAAAAACTATATTTGAATGTGTTTGACTTACGTTTGATTCAATTAGCTTTGTTTGAATGTGTTTGACTTTCATTTGATATAATTAGCTTTGTAGAACGCATTTGACCTTCATTTGATTCAAAAAGCTCTTTTTGAATGTGTTTGACTTTCATTTGATTCATTTAGCTCTGTTTAAATGAGTTTGACTTTTGTTTGATTCAATTAGGTTTGTTTGTATGTGTTTGACTTTCATTTGATTCTAATAGTTTCGTTTGAATGTGTTTGACTTTTATTTGATTTAATTAGATTTTTTTAGATGTTTTTTACTTTAATTTTATTCAATTAGCTTTGTTGAATGCATTTGACTTTCATTTGATTCAAAAAGCTTTGTTTGAATGTGTTTGAATTTCATTTGATTCAATTAACTTTGTTTGAATGTGTTTGACTTTCATTTGATTCAATTAGCTTTGTTTGTATGTGTTTGACTATCATTTGATTCAATTAGCTTTGTAGAATGCATTTGACTTTCATTTGATTCAAATAGTTTTGTTTGAATGTGTTTGATTTTCATTTGATCTAATTAGATTTTTTTAGATGTTTTTGAATTTCATTTGATTCAATTAGCTTTGTTGAATGCATTTGACTTTCATTGGATTCAAAAAGCTATGTTTGAATGTGTTTGACTTACGTTGGATTCAATTAGCTTTGTTTTTAAGTGTTTCACTTTCATTTGATTCAATTAGCTTTGTAGAATGCATTTGACTTTCATTTGATTCAATTATCTTTGTAGAATGCATTTGAGTTTCGTTTGATTCAAATAGTTTTGTTTTAATGTGTTTGACTTTCATTTGATTGAATTAGATTTTCTTAGATGTTTTTGAATTTCATTTGATTCAATATTTTTTTTGAATGCATTTGGCTTTCATTTGATTCCAAAAACTATATTTGAATGTGATTGACTTACGTTTGATTCAATGAGCTTTGTTTGAATGTGTTTGACTTTCATTTGATTTAATTCGCTTTGTAGAATGCATTTGACCTTCATTTGATTCAAAAAGCTCTTTTTGAATGTGTTTGACTTTCATTTGATTCAATTAGCTCTGTTTAATTGAGTTTGACTTTCGTTTGATTCAATTAGGTTTGTTTGTATGTGTTTGACTTTCATTCGATTCTAATAGTTTTGTTTGAACGTGTTTGACTTTTATTTGATTTAATTAGATTTTTTTAGATGTTTTTGACTTTCATTTTATTCAATTAGCTTTGTTGAATGCATTTGACTTTCATTTGATTCAAAAAGCTTTGTTTTAATGTGTTTGACTTTCATTTGATTCAATTAACTTTGTTTAAATGTGTTTGACTTTCATTTGATTCAATTAGCTTTGTTTGTATGTGTTTGACTATCATTTGATTCAATTAGCTTTGTAGAATGCATTTGACTTTCATTTGATTAAAATAGTTTTGTTTGAATGTGTTTGATTTTCATTTGATCTAATTAGATTTTTTTAGATGTTTTTGAATTTCATTTGATTTAATTAGCTTTGTTGAATGCATTTGACTTTCATTGGATTCAAAAAGCTATGTTTGATTGTGTTTGACTTACGTTGGATTCAATTAGCTTTGTTTTTATGTGTTTGACTTTCATTTGATTCAATTAGCTTTGTAGAATGCATTTGACTTTCATTTGATTCAATTAGCTTTGTAGAATGCATTTGACTTTCATTTGATTCAAATAGTTTTGTTTGAATGTGTTTGACTTTTATTTGATTTAATTAGATTTTTTTAGATGTTTTTGACTTTCATTTTATTTAATTAGCTTATTGAATGCATTTGACTTTCATTTGATTCAAAAAGCTTTGTTTGAATGTGTTTGAATTTCATTTGATTCAATTAACTTTGTTTGTATGTGTTTGACTTTCATTTGATTCAATTAGCTTTGTAAAATGCATTTGACTTTCATTTGATTCAAATAGTTTTGTTTGAATGTGTTTGACTTTCATTTGATTTAATTAGATTTTTTTAGATGTTTTTGAATTTCATTTGATTCAATTAGCTTTGTTGAATGCATTTGGCTTTCATTTGATTCCAAAAACTATATTTGAATGTGTTTGACTTACGTTTGATTCAATTATCTTTGTTTGAATGTGTTTGACTTTCATTTGATATAATTAGCTTTGTAGAACGCATTTGACCTTCATTTGATTCAAAAAGCTCTTTTTGAATGTGTTTGACTTTCATTTGATTTATTTAGCTCTGTTTAAATGAGTTTGACTTTCGTTTGATTCAATTAGGTTTGTTTGTATGTGTTTGACTTTCATTTGATTCTAATAGTTTTGTTTGAATGTGTTTGACTTTTATTTGATTTAATTAGATTTTTTTAGATGTTTTTGACTTTCATTTTATTCAATTAGCTTTGTTGAATGCATTTGACTTTCATTTGATTCAAAAAGCTTTGTTTTAATGTGTTTGACTTTCATTTGATTCAATTAACTTTGTTTAAATGTGTTTGACTTTCATTTGATTCAATTAGCTTTGTTTGTATGTGTTTGACTATCATTTGATTCAATTAGCTTTATAGAATGCATTTGACTTTCATTTGATTCAAATAGTTTTGTTTGAATGTGTTTGATTTTCATATGATCTAATTAGATTTTTTTAGATGTTTTTGAATTTCATTTGATTCAATTAGCTTTGTTGAATGCATTTGACTTTCATTGGATTCAAAAAGCTATGTTTGATTGTGTTTGACTTACGTTGGATTCAATAAGCTTTGTTTTTATGTGTTTGACTTTCATTTGATTCAATTAGCTTTGTAGAATGCATTTGACTTTCATTTGATTCAATTAGATTTGTAGAATGCATTTGACTTTCATTTGATTCAAATAGTTTTTTTTGAATGTGTTTGACTTTTATTTGATTTAATTAGATTTTTTTAGATGTTTTTGACTTTCATTTTATTTAATTAGTTGTTGAATGCATTTGACTTTCATTTGATTAAAAAAGCTTTGTTTGAATGTGTTTGAATTTCATTTGATTCAATTAACTTTGTTTGTATGTGTTTGAGTTTCATTTGATTCAATTAGCTTTGTAAAATGCATTTGACTTTCATTTGATTCAAATAGTTTTGTTTGAATGTGTTTGACTTTCATTTGATTTAATTAGATTTTTTTAGATGTTTTTGAATTTCATTTGATTCAATTAGCTTTGTTGAATGCATTTGGCTTTCATTTGATTCCAAAAACTATATTTGAATGTGTTTGACTTACGTTTGATTCAATTAGCTTTGTTTGAATGTGTTTGACTTTCATTTGATATAATTAGCTTTGTAGAACGCATTTGACCTTCATTTGATTCAAAAAGCTCTTTTTGAATGTGTTTGACTTTCATTTGATTCATTTAGCTCTGTTTAAATGAGTTTGACTTTCGTTTGATTCAATTAGGTTTGTTTGTATGTGTTTGACTTTCATTTGATTCTAATAGTTTTGTTTGAATGTGTTTGACTTTTATTTGATTTAATTAGATTTTTTTAGATGTTTTTGACTTTCATTTTATTCAATTAGCTTTGTTGAATGCATTTGACTTTCATTTGAATCAAAAAGCTTTGTTTGAATGTGTTTGAATTTCATTTGATTTAATTAACTTTGTTTGAATGTGTTTGACTTTCATTTGATTCAATTAACTTTGTTTGTATGTGTTTGACTTTCATTTGATTCAATTAGCTTTGTAAAATGCATTTGACTTTCATTTGATTCAAATAGTTTTGTTTGAATGTGTTTGACTTTCATTTGATTTAATTAGATTTTTTTAGATGTTTTTGAATTTCATTTGATTCAATTAGCTTTGTTGAATGCATTTGGCTTTCATTTGATTCCAAAAACTATATTTGAATGTGTTTGACTTACGTTTGATTCAATTAGCTTTGTTTGAATGTGTTTGACTTTCATTTGATATAATTAGCTTTGTAGAACGCATTTGACCTTCATTTGATTCAAAAAGCTCTTTTTGAATGTGTTTGACTTTCATTTGATTCATTTAGCTCTGTTTAAATGAGTTTGACTTTCGTTTGATTCAATTAGGTTTGTTTGTATGTGTTTGACTTTCATTTGATTCTAATAGTTTTGTTTGAATGTGTTTGACTTTTATTTGATTTAATTAGATTTTTTTAGATGTTTTTCACTTTCATTTTATTCAATTAGCTTTGTTGAATGCATTTGACTTTCATTTGATTCAAAAAGCTTTGTTTGAATGTGTTTGAATTTCATTTGATTCAATTAACTTTGTTTGAATGTGTTTGACTTTCATTTGATTCAATTAGCTTTGTTTGTATGTGTTTGACTATCATTTGATTCAATTAGCTTTGTAGAATGCATTTGACTTTCATTTGATTCAAATAGTTTTGTTTGAATGTGTTTGATTTTCATTTGATCTAATTAGATTTTTTTAGATGTTTTTGAATTTCATTTGATTCAATTAGCTTTGTTGAATGCATTTGACTTTCATTGGATTCAAAAAGCTATGTTTGAATGTGTTTGACTTACGTTGGATTCAATTAGCTTTGTTTTTAAGTGTTACACTTTCATTTGATTCAATTAGCTTTGTAGAATGCATTTGACTTTCATTTGATTCAATTATCTTTGTAGAATGCATTTGAGTTTCATTTGATTCAAATAGTTTTGTTTTAATGTGTTTGACTTTCATTTGATTGAATTAGATTTTCTTAGATGTTTTTGAATTTCATTTGATTCAATATTTTTTTGAATGCATTTGGCTTTCATTTGATTCCAAAAACTATATTTGAATGTGATTGACTTACGTTTGATTCAATGAGCTTTGTTAGAATGTGTTTGACTTTCATTTGATTTAATTCGCTTTGTAGAATGCATTTGACCTTCATTTGATTCAAAAAGCTCTTTTTGAATGTGTTTGACTTTCATTTGATTCAATTAGCTCTGTTTAATTGAGTTTGACTTTCGTTTGATTCAATTAGGTTTGTTTGTATGTGTTTGACTTTCATTCGATTCTAATAGTTTTGTTTGAACGTGTTTGACTTTTATTTGATTTAATTAGATTTTTTTAGATGTTTTTGACTTTCATTTTATTCAATTAGCTTTGTTGAATGCATTTGACTTTCATTTGATTCAAAAAGCTTTGTTTTAATGTGTTTGACTTTCATTTGATTCAATTAACTTTGTTTAAATGTGTTTGACTTTCATTTGATTCAATTAGCTTTGTTTGTATGTGTTTGACTATCATTTGATTCAATTAGCTTTGTAGAATGCATTTGACTTTCATTTGATTCAAATAGTTTTGTTTGAATGTGTTTGATTTTCATTTGATCTAATTAGATTTTTTTAGATGTTTTTGAATTTCATTTGATTCAATTAGTTTTGTTGAATGCATTTGACTTTCATTGGATTCAAAAAGCTATGTTTGATTGTGTTTGACTTACGTTGGATTCAATTAGCTTTGTTTTTATGTGTTTGACTTTCATTTGATTCAATTAGCTTTGTAGAATGCATTTGACTTTCATTTGATTCAATTAGCTTTGTAGAATGCATTTGACTTTCATTTGATTCAAATAGTTTTGTTTGAATGTGTTTGACTTTCATTTGATTGAATTAGATTTTCTTAGATGTTTTTGAATTTCATTTGATTCAATTAGCTTTGTTGAATGCATTTGGCTTTCATTTGATTCCAAAAACTATATTTGAATGTGATTGACTTACGTTTGATTCAATGAGCTTTGTTTGAACGTGTTTGACTTGCATTTGATTTAATTAGCTTTGTAGAATGCATTTGACCTTCATTTGATTCAAAAAGCTCTTTTTGAATGTGTTTGACTTTCATTTGATTCAATTAGCTCTGTTTAAATGAGATTGACTTTCGTTTGATTCAATTAGGTTTGTTTGAATGTGTTTGACTTTCATTTGATTCTAATAGTTTTGTTTGAATGTGTTTGACTTTTATTTGATTTAATTAGATTTTTTTAGATGTTTTTGACTTTCATTTTATTTAATTAGCTTGTTGAATGCATTTGACTTTCATTTGATTCAAAAAGCTTTGTTTGAATGTGTTTGAATTTCATTTGATTCAATTAACTTTGTTTGTATGTGTTTGACTTTCATTTGATTCAATTAGCTTTGTAAAATGCATTTGACTTTCATTTGATTCAAATAGTTTTGTTTGAATGTGTTTGACTTTCATTTGATTTAATTAGATTTTTTTAGATGTTTTTGAATTTCATTTGATTCAATTAGCTTTATTGAATGCACTTGGCTTTCATTTGATTCCAAAAACTATATTTGAATGTGTTTGACTTACGTTTGATTCAATTAGCTTTGTTTGAATGTGTTTGACTTTCATTTCATATAATTAGTTTTGTAGAACCCATTTGACCTTCATTTGATTCAAAAAGCTCTTTTTGAATGTGTTTGACTTTCATTTGATTCATTTAGCTCTGTTTAAATGAGTTTGACTTTCGTTTGATTCAATTAGGTTTGTTTGTATGTGTTTGACTTTCATTTGATTCTAATAGTTTTGTTTGAATGTGTTTGACTTTTATTTGATTTAATTAGATTTTTTTAGATGTTTTTTACTTTCATTTTATTTAATTAGCTTGTTGAATGCATATGACTTTCATTTGATTCAAAAAGCTTTGTTTGAATGTGTTTGAATTTCATTTGATTCAATTAACTTTGTTTGTATGTGTTTGACTTTCATTTGATTCAATTAGCTTTGTAAAATGCATTTGACTTTCATTTGATTCAAATAGTTGTGTTTGAATGTGTTTGACTTTCATTTGATTTAATTAGATTTTTTTAGATGTTTTTGAATTTCATTTGATTCAATTAGCTTTGTTGAATGCATTTGGCTTTCATTTGATTCCAAAAACTATATTTGAATGTGATTGACTTACGTTTGATTCAATGAGCTTTGTTTGAATGTGTTTGACTTTCATTTGATTTAATTCGCTTTGTAGAATTCATTTGACCTACATTTGATTCAAAAAGCTCTTTTTGAATGTGTTTGACTTTCATTTGATTCAATTAGCTCCGTTTAATTGAGTTTGACTTTCGTTTGATTCAATTAGGTTTGTTTGTTTGTGTTTGACTTTCATTCGATTCTAATAGTTTTGTTTGAACGTGTTTGACTTTTATTTGATTTAATTAGATTTTTTTAGATGTTTTTGACTTTCATTTTATTCAATTAGCTTTGTTGAATGCATTTGACTTTCATTTGATTCAAAAAGCTTTGTTTTAATGTGTTTGACTTTCATTTGATTCAATTGACTTTGTTTAAATGTGTTTGACTTTCATTTGATTCAATTAGCTTTGTTTGTATGTGTTTGACTATCATTTGATTCAATTAGCTTTGTAGAATGCATTTGACTTTCATTTGATTCAAATAGTTTTGTTTGAATGTGTTTGATTTTCATTTGATCTAATAAGATTTTTTTAGATGTTTTTGAATTTCATTTGATTCAATTAGCTTTGTTGAATGCATTTGACTTTCATTGGATTCAAAAAGCTATGTTTGATTGTGTTTGACTTACGTTGGATTCAATTAGCTTTGTTTTTATGTGTTTGACTTTCATTTGATTCAATTAGCTTTGTAGAATGCATTTGACTTTCATTTGATTCAATTAGCTTTGTAGAATGCATTTGACTTTCATTTGATTCAAATAGTTTTGTTTGAATGTGTTTGACTTTCATTTGATTGAATTAGATTTTCTTAGATGTTTTTGAATTTCATTTGATTCAATTAGCTTTGTTGAATGCATTTGGCTTTCATTTGATTCCAAAAACTATATTTGAATGTGATTGACTTACGTTTGATTCAATGAGCTTTGTTTGAACGTGTTTGACTTTCATTTGATTTAATTAGCTTTGTAGAATGCATTTGACCTTCATTTGATTCAAAAAGCTCTTTTTGAATGTGTTTGACTTTCATTTGATTCAATTAGCTCTGTTTAAATGAGATTGACTTTCGTTTGATTCAATTAGGTTTGTTTGAATGTGTTTGACTTTCATTTGATTCTAATAGTTTTGTTTGAATGTGTTTGACTTTTATTTAATTTAATTAGATTTTTTTAGATGTTTTTGACTTTCATTTTTTTTAATTAGCTTGTTGAATGCATTTGACTTTCATTTGATTCAAAAAGCTTTGTTTGAATGTGTTTGAATTTCATTTGATTCAATTAGCTTTGTTTGTATGTGTTTGACTTTCATTTGATTCAATTAGCTTTGTAAAATGCATTTGACTTTCATTTGATTCAAATAGTTTTGTTTGAATGTGTTTGACTTTCATTTGATTTAATTAGATTTTTTTAGATGTTTTTGAATTTCATTTGATTCAATTAGCTTTATTGAATGCATTTGGCTTTCATTTGATTCCAAAAACTATATTTGAATGTGTTTGACTTACGTTTGATTCAATTAGCTTTGTTTGAATGTGTTTGACTTTCATTTGATATAATTAGCTTTGTAGAACGCATTTGACCTTCATTTGATTCAAAAAGCTCTTTTTGAATGTGTTTGACTTTCATTTGATTCATTTAGCTCTGTTTAAATGAGTTTGACTTTCGTTTGATTCAATTAGGTTTGTTTGTATGTGTTTGACTTTCATTTGATTCTAATAGTTTTGTTTGAATGTGTTTGACTTTTATTTGATTTAATTAGATTTTTTTAGATGTTTTTTACTTTCATTTTATTTAATTAGCTTGTTGAATGCATTTGACTTTCATTTGATTCAAAAAGCTTTGTTTGAATGTGTTTGAATTTCATTTGATTCAATTAACTTTGTTTGTATGTGTTTGACTTTCATTTGATTCAATTAGCTTTGTAAAATGCATTTGACTTTCATTTGATTCAAATAGTTTTGTTTGAATGTGTTTGACTTTCATTTGATTTAATTAGATTTTTTTAGATGTTTTTGAATTTCATTTGATTCAATTAGCTTTGTTGAATGCATTTGGCTTTCATTTGATTCCAAAAACTATATTTGAATGTGTTTGACTTACGTTTGATTCAATTAGCTTTGTTTGAATGTGTTTGACTTTCATTTGATATAATTAGCTTTGTAGAACGCATTTGACCTTCATTTGATTCAAAAAGCTCTTTTTGAATGTGTTTGACTTTCATTTGATTCATTTAGCTCTGTTTAAATGAGTTTGACTTTCGTTTGATTCAATTAGGTTTGTTTGTATGTGTTTGACTTTCATTTGATTCTAATAGTTTCGTTTGAATGTGTTTAACTTTTATTTGATTTAATTAGATTTTTTTAGATGTTTTTGACTTTCATTTTATTCAATTAGCTTTGTTGAATGCATTTGACTTTCATTTGATTCAAAAAGCTTTGTTTGAATGTGTTTTGAATTTCATTTGATTCAATTAACTTTGTTTGAATGTGTTTGACTTTCATTTGATTCAATTAGCTTTGTTTGTATGTGTTTGACTATCATTTGATTCAATTAGCTTTGTAGAATGCATTTGACTTTCATTTGATTCAAATAGTTTTGTTTGAATGTGTTTGATTTTCATTTGATCTAATTAGATTTTTTTAGATGTTTTTGAATTTCATTTGATTCAATTAGCTTTGTTGAATGCATTTGACTTTCATTGGTTTCAAAAAGCTATGTTTGAATGTGTTTGACTTACGTTGGATTCAATAAGCTTTGTTTTTAAGTGTTTCACTTTCATTTGATTCAATTAGCTTTGTAGAATGCATTTGATTTTCATTTGATTCAATTATCTTTGTAGAATGCATTTGAGTTTCATTTGATTCAAATAGTTTTGTTTTAACGTGTTTGACTTTCATTTGATTGAATTAGATTTTCTTAGATGTTTTTGAATTTCATTTGATTCAATATTTTTTTTGAATGCATTTGGCTTTCATTTGATTCCAAAAACTATATTTGAATGTGATTGACTTACGCTTGATTCAATGAGCTTTGTTTGAACGTGTTTGACTTTCATTTGATTTAATTCGCTTTGTAGAATGCATTTGACCTTCATTTGATTCAAATAGCTCTTTTTGAATGTGTTTGACTTTCATTTGATTCAATTAGCTCTGTTTAATTGAGTTTGACTTTCGTTTGATTCAATTAGGTTTGTTTGTATGTGTTTGACTTTCATTCGATTCTAATAGTTTTGTTTGAACGTGTTTGACTTTTATTTGATTTAATTAGATTTTTTTAGATGTTTTTGACTTTCATTTTATTCAATTAGCTTTGTTGAATGCATTTGACTTTCATTTGATTCAAAAAGCTTTGTTTTAATGTGTTTGACTTTCATTTGATTCAATTAACTTTGTTTAAATGTGTTTGACTTTCATTTGATTCAATTAGCTTTGTTTGTATGTGTTTGACTATCATTTGATTCAATTAGCTTTGTGGAATGCATTTGACTTTCATTTGATTCAAATAGTTTTGTTTGAATGTGTTTGATTTTCATTTGATCTAATTAGATTTTTTTAGATGTTTTTGAATTTCATTTGATTCAATTAGCTTTGTTGAATGCATTTGACTTTCATTGGATTCAAAAAGCTATGTTTGATTGTGTTTGACTTACGTTGGATTCAATTAGCTTTGTTTTTATGTGTTTGACTTTCATTTGATTCAATTAGCTTTGTAGAATGCATTTGACTTTCATTTGATTCAATTAGCTTTGTAGAATGCATTTGACTTTCATTTGATTCAAATAGTTTTGTTTGAATGTGTTTGACTTTCATTTGATTGAATTAGATTTTCTTAGATGTTTTTGAATTTCATTTGATTCAATTAGCTTTGTTGAATGCATTTGGCTTTCATTTGATTCCAAAAACTATATTTGAATGTGATTGGCTTACGTTTGATTCAATGAGCTTTGTTTGAACGTGTTTGACTTTCATTTGATTTAATTAGCTTTGTAGAATGCATTTGACCTTCATTTGATTCAAAAAGCTCTTTTTGAATGTGTTTGACTTTCATTTGATTCAATTAGGTTTGTTTGAATGTGTTTGACTTTCATTTGATTCTAATAGTTTTGTTTGAATGTGTTTGACTTTTATTTGATTTAATTAGATTTTTTTAGATGTTTTTTACTTTCATTTTATTTAATTAGCTTGTTGAATGCATTTGACTTTCATTTGATTCAAAAAGCTTTGTTTGAATGTGTTTGAATTTCATTTGATTCAATTAACTTTGTTTGTATGTTTTTGACTTTCATTTGATTCAATTAGCTTTGTAAAATGCATTTGACTTTCATTTGATTCAAATAGTTTTGTTTGAATGTGTTTGACTTTCATTTGATTTAATTAGATTTTTTTAGATGTTTTTGAATTTCATTTGATTCAATTAGCTTTGTTGAATGCATTTGGCTTTCATTTGATTCCAAAAACTATATTTGAATGTGTTTGACTTACGTTTGATTCAATTAGCTTTGTTTGAATGTGTTTGACTTTCATTTGATATAATTAGCTTTGTAGAACGCATTTGACCTTCATTTGATTCAAAAAGCTCTTTTTGAATGTGTTTGACTTTCATTTGATTCATTTAGCTCTGTTTAAATGAGTTTGACTTTCGTTTGATTCAATTAGGTTTGTTTGTATGTGTTTGACTTTCATTTGATTCTAATAGTTTCGTTTGAATGTGTTTGACTTTTATTTGATTTAATTAGATTTTTTTAGATGTTTTTGACTTTCATTTTATTCAATTAGCTTTGTTGAATGCATTTGACTTTCATTTGATTCAAAAAGCTTTGTTTGAATGTGTTTGAATTTCATTTGATTCAATTAACTTTGTTTGAATGTGTTTGACTTTCATTTGATTCAATTAGCTTTGTTTGTATGTGTTTGACTATCATTTGATTCAATTAGCTTTGTAGAATGCATTTGACTTTCATTTGATTCAAATAGTTTTGTTTGAATGTGTTTGATTTTCATTTGATCTAATTAGATTTTTTTAGATGTTTTTGAATTTCATTTGATTCAATTAGCTTTGTTGAATGCATTTGACTTTTATTGGTTTCAAAAAGCTATGTTTGAATGTGTTTGACTTACGTTGGATTCAATAAGCTTTGTTTTTAAGTGTTTCACTTTCATTTGATTCAATTAGCTTTGTAGAATGCATTTGACTTTCATTTGATTCAATTATCTTTGTAGAATGCATTTGAGTTTCATTTGATTCAAATAGTTTTGTTTTAATGTGTTTGACTTTCATTTGATTGAATTACATTTTCTTAGATGTTTTTGAATTTCATTTGATTCAATATTTTTTTTGAATGCATTTGGCTTTCATTTGATTCCAAAAACTATATTTGAATGTGATTGACTTACGTTTGATTCAATGAGCTTTGTTTGAATGTGTTTGACTTTCATTTGATTTAATTCGCTTTGTAGAATGCATATGACCTTCATTTGATTCAAAAAGCTCTTTTTGAATGTGTTTGACTTTCATTTGATTCAATTAGCTCTGTTTAATTGAGTTTGACTTTCGTTTGATTCAATTAGGTTTGTTTGTATGTGTTTGACTTTCATTCGATTCTAATAGTTTTGTTTGAACGTGTTTGACTTTTATTTGATTTAATTAGATTTTTTTAGATGTTTTTGACTTTCATTTTATTCAATTAGCTTTGTTGAATGCATTTGACTTTCATTTGATTCAAAAAGCTTTCTTTGAATGTGTTTGAATTTCATTTGATTCAATTAACTTTGTTTGTATGTGTTTGACTTTCATTTGATTCAAATAGTTTTGTTTAAATGTGTTTGACTTTCATTTGATTTAATTAGATTTTTTTAGATGTTTTTTAATTTCATTTGATTCAATTAGCTTTGTTGAATGCATTTGGCTTTCATTTGATTCCAAAAACTATGTTTGAATGTGTTTGACATACGTTTGATTCAATTAGGTTTGTTTGAATATGTTTGACTTTCATTTGATTCAATTAGTTTTGTAGAATGCATTTGACCTTCATTTGATTCAAAAAGCTCTTTTTGAATGTGTTTGATTTTCATTTGATTCAATTAGCTCTGTTTGAATGAGTTTAACTTTCGTTTGATTCAATTAGGTTTGTTTGAATGTGTTTTACTTTCATTTGACTCTAATTGTTTTTTTTGAATGTGTTTGACTTTTATTTGATTTAATTAGATTTTTTTAGATGTTTTTGACTTTCATTTTGATTCAATTAGCTTTGTTGAATGCATTTGACTTTCATTTGATTCAAAAAGCTTTGTTTGAATGTGTTTGAATTTCATTTGATTCAATTAACTTTGTTTGAATGTGTATGACTTTCATTTTGATTCAATTAGCTTTGTTTGTATGTGTTTGACTATCATTTGATTCAATTAGCTTTGTAGAATGCATTTGACTTTCATTTGATTCAAATAGTTTTGTTTGAATGTGTTTGATTTTCATTTGATCTAATTAGATTTTTTTAGATGTTTTTGAATTTCATTTGATTCAATTAGCTTTGTTGAATGCATTTGACTTTCATTGGATTCAAAAAGCTATGTTTGAATGTGTTTGACTTACGTTGGATTCAATTAGCTTTGTTTTTATGTGCTTGAATTTCATTTGATTTAATTAGATTTGTAGAATGCATTTGACCTTCATTTGATTCAAAAAGCTCTTTTTGAATGTGTTTGACTTTCATTTGATTCAATTAGCTCTGTTTAAATGAGTTTGACTTTCGTTTGATTCAATTAGGTTTGTTTGAATGTGTTTGACTTTCATTTGATTCTAATAGTTTTGTTTGAATGTGTTTGACTTTTATTTGATTTAATTAGATTTTTTTAGATGTTTTTGACTTTCATTTTATTCAATTAGCTTTGTTGAATGCATTTGACTTTCATTTGATTCAAAAAGCTTTGTTTGAATGTGTTTGAATTTCATTTGATTCAATTAACTTTGTTTGAATGTGTTTGACTTTCATTTGATTCAATTAGCTTTGTTTGTATGTGTTTGACTATCATTTGATTCAATTAGCTTTGTAGAATGCATTTGACTTTCATTTGATTCAAATAGTTTTGTTTGAATGTGTTTGATTTTCATTTGATCTAATTAGATTTTTTTTAGATGTTTTTGAATTTCATTTGATTCAATTAGCTTTGTTGAATGCATTTGACTTTCATTGGATTCAAAAAGCTATGTTTGAATGTGTTTGACTTACGTTGGATTCAATTAGCTTTGTTTTTATGTGTTTGACTTTCATTTGATATAATTAGCTTTGTAGAATGCATTTGACCTTCATTTGATTCAAAAAGCTCTTTTGGAATGTGTTTGTTTTTCATTTGATTCAATTAGCTCTGTTTGAATGAATTTAACTTTCGTTTGATCCAATTAGGTTTGTTTGAATGTGTTTGACTTTCATTTGATTCTAATAGTTTTTTTTGAATGTGTTTGACTTTTATTTGATTTAATTAGATTTTTTTAGATGTTTTTGACTTTCATTTTATTCAATTAGCTTTGTTGAATGCATTTGACTTTCATTTGATTCAAAAAGCTTTGATTGAATGTGTTTGAATTTCATTTGATTCAATTAACTTTGTTTGAATGTGTATGACTTTCATTTTGATTCAATTAGCTTTGTTTGTATGTGTTTGACTATCATTTGATTCAATTAGCTTTGTAGAATGCATTTGACTTTTATTTAATTCAAATAGTTTTGTTTGAATGTGTTTGATTTTCATTTGATCTAATTAGATTTTTTTAGATGTTTTTGAATTTCGTTTGATTCAATTAGCTTTGTTGAATGCATTTGACTTTCATTGGATTCAAAAAGCTATGTTTGAATGTGTTTGACTTACGTTGGATTCAATTAGCTTTGTTTTTATGTGTTTGACTTTCATTTGATATAATTAGCTTTGTAGAATGCATTTGACCTTCATTTGATTCAAAAAGCTCTTTTGGAATGTGTTTGTTTTTCATTTGATTCAATTAGCTCTGTTTGAATGAATTTAACTTTCGTTTGATCCAATTAGGTTTGTTTGAATGTGTTTGACTTTCATTTGATTCTAATAGTTTTTTTTGAATGTGTTTGACTTTTATTTGATTTAATTAGATTTTTTTAGATGTTTTTGACTTTCATTTTATTCAATTAGCTTTGTTGAATGCATTTGACTTTCATTTGATTCAAAAAGCTTTGATTGAATGTGTTTGAATTTCATTTGATTCAATTAACTTTGTTTGAATGTGTATGACTTTCATTTTGATTCAATTAGCTTTGTTTGTATGTGTTTGACTATCATTTGATTCAATTAGCTTTGTAGAATGCATTTGACTTTCATTTAATTCAAATAGTTTTGTTTGAATGTGTTTGATTTTCATTTGATCTAATTAGATTTTTTTAGATGTTTTTGAATTTCGTTTGATTCAATTAGCTTTGTTGAATGCATTTGACTTTCATTGGATTCAAAAAGCTATGTTTGAATGTGTTTGACTTACGTTGGATTCAATAAGCTTTGTTTTTAAGTGTTTCACTTTCATTTGATTCAATTAGCTTTGTAGAATGCATTTGACTTTCATTTGATTCAATTATCTTTGTAGAATGCATTTGAGTTTCATTTGATTCAAATAGTTTTGTTTTAATGTGTTTGACTTTCATTTGATTGAATTAGATTTTCTTAGATGTTTTTGAATTTCATTTGATTCAATATTTTTTTTGAATGCATTTGGCTTTCATTTGATTCCAAAAACTATATTTGAATGTGATTGACTTACGTTTGATTCAATGAGCTTTGTTTGAATGTGTTTGACTTTCATTTGATTTAATTCGCTTTGTAGAATGCATATGACCTTCATTTGATTCAAAAAGCTCTTTTTGAATGTGTTTGACATTCATTTGATTCAATTAGCTCTGTTTAATTGAGTTTGACTTTCGTTTGATTCAATTAGGTTTGTTTGTATGTGTTTGACTTTCATTCGATTCTAATAGTTTTGTTTGAACGTGTTTGACTTTTATTTTATTTAATTAGATTTTTTTAGATGTTTTTGACTTTCATTTTATTCAATTAGCTTTGTTGAATGCATTTGACTTTCATTTGATTCAAAAAGCTTTCTTTGAATGTGTTTGAATTTCATTTGATTCAATTAACTTTGTTTGTATGTGTTTGACTTTCATTTGATTCAAATAGTTTTGTTTAAATGTGTTTGACTTTCATTTGATTTAATTAGATTTTTTTAGATGTTTTTTAATTTCATTTGATTCAATTAGCTTTGTTGAATGCATTTGGCTTTCATTTGATTCCAAAAACTATGTTTGAATGTGTTTGACATACGTTTGATTCAATTAGGTTTGTTGAATATGTTTGACTTTCATTTGATTCAATTAGTTTTGTAGAATGCATTTGACCTTCATTTGATTCAAAAAGCTCTTTTTGAATGTGTTTGATTTTCATTTGATTCAATTAGCTCTGTTTGAATGAGTTTAACTTTCGTTTGATTGAATTAGGTTTGTTTGATTGTGTTTTACTTTCATTTGACTCTAATAGCTTTGTTTCAATGTGTTTTACTTTGATTTGATTTAATTAGGTTTGTTTGAATGTGTTTGACTTTCATTTGATTCAATTAGTTTTGTAGAATGCATTTGACCTTCATTTGATTCAAAAAGCTCTTTTTGAATGTGTTTGATTTTCATTTGATTCAATTAGCTCTGTTTGAATGAGTTTAACTTTCGTTTGATTCAATTAGGTTTGTTTGAATGTGTTTTACTTTCATTTGACTCTAATAGTTTTTTTTGAATGTGTTTGACTTTTATTTGATTTAATTAGATTTTTTTAGATGTTTTTGACTTTCATTTTGATTCAATTAGCTTTGTTGAATGCATTTGACTTTCATTTGATTCAAAAAGCTTTGTTTGAATGTGTTTGAATTTCATTTGATTCAATTAACTTTGTTTGAATGTGTATGACTTTCATTTTGATTCAATTAGCTTTGTTTGTATGTGTTTGACTATCATTTGATTCAATTAGCTTTGTAGAATGCATTTGACTTTCATTTGATTCAAATAGTTTTGTTTGAATGTGTTTGATTTTCATTTGATCTAATTAGATTTTTTTAGATGTTTTTGAATTTCATTTGATTCAATTAGCTTTGTTGAATGCATTTGACTTTCATTGGATTCAAAAAGCTATGTTTGAATGTGTTTGACTTACGTTGGATTCAATTAGCTTTGTTTTTATGTGCTTGAATTTCATTTGATTTAATTAGATTTGTAGAATGCATTTGACCTTCATTTGATTCAAAAAGCTCTTTTTGAATGTGTTTGACTTTCATTTGATTCAATTAGCTCTGTTTAAATGAGTTTGACTTTCGTTTGATTCAATTAGGTTTGTTTGAATGTGTTTGACTTTCATTTGATTCTAATAGTTTTGTTTGAATGTGTTTGACTTTTATTTGATTTAATTAGATTTTTTTAGATGTTTTTGATTTTCATTTTATTCAATTAGCTTTGTTGAATGCATTTGACTTTCATTTGATTCAAAAAGCATTGTTTGAATGTGTTTGAATTTCATTTGATTCAATTAACTTTGTTTGAATGTGTTTGACTTTCATTTGATTCAATTAGCTTTGTTTGTATGTGTTTGACTATCATTTGATTCAATTAGCTTTGTAGAGTGCATTTGACTTTCATTTGATTCAAATAGTTTTGTTTGAATGTGTTTGATTTTCATTTGATCTAATTAGATTTTTTTTAGATGTTTTTGAATTTCATTTGATTCAATTAGCTTTGTTGAATGCATTTGACTTTCATTGGATTCAAAAAGCTATGTTTGAATGTGTTTGACTTACGTTGGATTCAATTAGCTTTGTTTTTATGTGTTTGACTTTCATTTGATATAATTAGCTTTGTAGAATGCATTTGACCTTCATTTGATTCAAAAAGCTCTTTTGGAATGTGTTTGTTTTTCATTTGATTCAATTAGCTCTGTTTGAATGAATTTAACTTTCGTTTGATCCAATTAGGTTTGTTTGAATGTGTTTGACTTTCATTTGATTCTAATAGTTTTTTTTGAATGTGTTTGACTTTTATTTGATTTAATTAGATTTTTTTAGATGTTTTTGACTTTCATTTTATTCAATTAGCTTTGTTGAATGCATTTGACTTTCATTTGATTCAAAAAGCTTTGATTGAATGTGTTTGAATTTCATTTGATTCAATTAACTTTGTTTGAATGTGTATGACTTTCATTTTGATTCAATTAGCTTTGTTTGTATGTGTTTGACTATCATTTGATTCAATTAGCTTTGTAGAATGCATTTGACTTTTATTTAATTCAAATAGTTTTGTTTGAATGTGTTTGATTTTCATTTGATCTAATTAGATTTTTTTAGATGTTTTTGAATTTCGTTTGATTCAATTAGCTTTGTTGAATGCATTTGACTTTCATTGGATTCAAAAAGCTATGTTTGAATGTGTTTGACTTACGTTGGATTCAATTAGCTTTGTTTTTATGTGTTTGACTTTCATTTGATATAATTAGCTTTGTAGAATGCATTTGACCTTCATTTGATTCAAAAAGCTCTTTTGGAATGTGTTTGTTTTTCATTTGATTCAATTAGCTCTGTTTGAATGAATTTAACTTTCGTTTGATCCAATTAGGTTTGTTTGAATGTGTTTGACTTTCATTTGATTCTAATAGTTTTTTTTGAATGTGTTTGACTTTTATTTGATTTAATTAGATTTTTTTAGATGTTTTTGACTTTCATTTTATTCAATTAGCTTTGTTGAATGCATTTGACTTTCATTTGATTCAAAAAGCTTTGATTGAATGTGTTTGAATTTCATTTGATTCAATTAACTTTGTTTGAATGTGTATGACTTTCATTTTGATTCAATTAGCTTTGTTTGTATGTGTTTGACTATCATTTGATTCAATTAGCTTTGTAGAATGCATTTGACTTTCATTTAATTCAAATAGTTTTGTTTGAATGTGTTTGATTTTCATTTGATCTAATTAGATTTTTTTAGATGTTTTTGAATTTCGTTTGATTCAATTAGCTTTGTTGAATGCATTTGACTTTCATTGGATTCAAAAAGCTATGTTTGAATGTGTTTGACTTACGTTGGATTCAATAAGCTTTGTTTTTAAGTGTTTCACTTTCATTTGATTCAATTAGCTTTGTAGAATGCATTTGACTTTCATTTGATTCAATTATCTTTGTAGAATGCATTTGAGTTTCATTTGATTCAAATAGTTTTGTTTTAATGTGTTTGACTTTCATTTGATTGAATTAGATTTTCTTAGATGTTTTTGAATTTCATTTGATTCAATATTTTTTTTGAATGCATTTGGCTTTCATTTGATTCCAAAAACTATATTTGAATGTGATTGACTTACGTTTGATTCAATGAGCTTTGTTTGAGTGTGTTTGACTTTCATTTGATTTAATTCGCTTTGTAGAATGCATATGACCTTCATTTGATTCAAAAAGCTCTTTTTGAATGTGTTTGACATTCATTTGATTCAATTAGCTCTGTTTAATTGAGTTTGACTTTCGTTTGATTCAATTAGGTTTGTTTGTATGTGTTTGACTTTCATTCGATTCTAATAGTTTTGTTTGAACGTGTTTGACTTTTATTTTATTTAATTAGATTTTTTTAGATGTTTTTGACTTTCATTTTATTCAATTAGCTTTGTTGAATGCATTTGACTTTCATTTGATTCAAAAAGCTTTCTTTGAATGTGTTTGAATTTCATTTGATTCAATTAACTTTGTTTGTATGTGTTTGACTTTCATTTGATTCAAATAGTTTTGTTTAAATGTGTTTGACTTTCATTTGATTTAATTAGATTTTTTTAGATGTTTTTTAATTTCATTTGATTCAATTAGCTTTGTTGAATGCATTTGGCTTTCATTTGATTCCAAAAACTATGTTTGAATGTGTTTGACATACGTTTGATTCAATTAGGTTTGTTGAATATGTTTGACTTTCATTTGATTCAATTAGTTTTGTAGAATGCATTTGACCTTCATTTGATTCAAAAAGCTCTTTTTGAATGTGTTTGATTTTCATTTGATTCAATTAGCTCTGTTTGAATGAGTTTAACTTTCGTTTGATTCAATTAGGTTTGTTTGATTGTGTTTTACTTTCATTTGACTCTAATAGCTTTGTTTCAATGTGTTTTACTTTGATTTGATTTAATTAGGTTTGTTTGAATGTGTTTGACTTTCATTTGATTCAATTAGTTTTGTAGAATGCATTTGACCTTCATTTGATTCAAAAAGCTCTTTTTGAATGTGTTTGATTTTCATTTGATTCAATTAGCTCTGTTTGAATGAGTTTAACTTTCGTTTGATTCAATTAGGTTTGTTTGAATGTGTTTTACTTTCATTTGACTCTAATAGTTTTTTTTGAATGTGTTTGACTTTTATTTGATTTAATTAGATTTTTTTAGATGTTTTTGACTTTCATTTTGATTCAATTAGCTTTGTTGAATGCATTTGACTTTCATTTGATTCAAAAAGCTTTGTTTGAATGTGTTTGAATTTCATTTGATTCAATTAACTTTGTTTGAATGTGTATGACTTTCATTTTGATTCAATTAGCTTTGTTTGTATGTGTTTGACTATCATTTGATTCAATTAGCTTTGTAGAATGCATTTGACTTTCATTTGATTCAAATAGTTTTGTTTGAATGTGTTTGATTTTCATTTGATCTAATTAGATTTTTTTAGATGTTTTTGAATTTCATTTGATTCAATTAGCTTTGTTGAATGCATTTGACTTTCATTGGATTCAAAAAGCTATGTTTGAATGTGTTTGACTTACGTTGGATTCAATTAGCTTTGTTTTTATGTGCTTGAATTTCATTTGATTTAATTAGATTTGTAGAATGCATTTGACCTTCATTTGATTCAAAAAGCTCTTTTTGAATGTGTTTGACTTTCATTTGATTCAATTAGCTCTGTTTAAATGAGTTTGACTTTCGTTTGATTCAATTAGGTTTGTTTGAATGTGTTTGACTTTCATTTGATTCTAATAGTTTTGTTTGAATGTGTTTGACTTTTATTTGATTTAATTAGATTTTTTTAGATGTTTTTGACTTTCATTTTATTCAATTAGCTTTGTTGAATGCATTTGACTTTCATTTGATTCAAAAAGCTTTGTTTGAATGTGTTTGAATTTCATTTGATTCAATTAACTTTGTTTGAATGTGTTTGACTTTCATTTGATTCAATTAGCTTTGTTTGTATGTGTTTGACTATCATTTGATTCAATTAGCTTTGTAGAATGCATTTGACTTTCATTTGATTCAAATAGTTTTGTTTGAATGTGTTTGATTTTCATTTGATCTAATTAGATTTTTTTTAGATGTTTTTGAATTTCATTTGATTCAATTAGCTTTGTTGAATGCATTTGACTTTCATTGGATTCAAAAAGCTATGTTTGAATGTGTTTGACTTACGTTGGATTCAATTAGCTTTGTTTTTATGTGTTTGACTTTCATTTGATATAATTAGCTTTGTAGAATGCATTTGACCTTCATTTGATTCAAAAAGCTCTTTTGGAATGTGTTTGTTTTTCATTTGATTCAATTAGCTCTGTTTGAATGAATTTAACTTTCGTTTGATCCAATTAGGTTTGTTTGAATGTGTTTGACTTTCATTTGATTCTAATAGTTTTTTTTGAATGTGTTTGACTTTTATTTGATTTAATTAGATTTTTTTAGATGTTTTTGACTTTCATTTTATTCAATTAGCTTTGTTGAATGCATTTGACTTTCATTTGATTCAAAAAGCTTTGATTGAATGTGTTTGAATTTCATTTGATTCAATTAACTTTGTTTGAATGTGTATGACTTTCATTTTGATTCAATTAGCTTTGTTTGTATGTGTTTGACTATCATTTGATTCAATTAGCTTTGTAGAATGCATTTGACTTTCATTTAATTCAAATAGTTTTGTTTGAATGTGTTTGATTTTCATTTGATCTAATTAGATTTTTTTAGATGTTTTTGAATTTCGTTTGATTCAATTAGCTTTGTTGAATGCATTTGACTTTCATTGGATTCAAAAAGCTATGTTTGAATGTGTTTGACTTACGTTGGATTCAATAAGCTTTGTTTTTAAGTGTTTCACTTTCATTTGATTCAATTAGCTTTGTAGAATGCATTTGACTTTCATTTGATTCAATTATCTTTGTAGAATGCATTTGAGTTTCATTTGATTCAAATAGTTTTGTTTTAATGTGTTTGACTTTCATTTGATTGAATTAGATTTTCTTAGATGTTTTTGAATTTCATTTGATTCAATATTTTTTTTGAATGCATTTGGCTTTCATTTGATTCCAAAAACTATATTTGAATGTGATTGACTTACGTTTGATTCAATGAGCTTTGTTTGAATGTGTTTGACTTTCATTTGATTTAATTCGCTTTGTAGAATGCATATGACCTTCATTTGATTCAAAAAGCTCTTTTTGAATGTGTTTGACATTCATTTGATTCAATTAGCTCTGTTTAATTGAGTTTGACTTTCGTTTGATTCAATTAGGTTTGTTTGTATGTGTTTGACTTTCATTCGATTCTAATAGTTTTGTTTGAACGTGTTTGACTTTTATTTGATTTAATTAGATTTTTTTAGATGTTTTTGACTTTCATTTTATTCAATTAGCTTTGTTGAATGCATTTGACTTTCATTTGATTCAAAAAGCTTTCTTTGAATGTGTTTGAATTTCATTTGATTCAATTAACTTTGTTTGTATGTGTTTGACTTTCATTTGATTGAAATAGTTTTGTTTAAATGTGTTTGACTTTCATTTGATTTAATTAGATTTTTTTAGATGTTTTTTAATTTCATTTGATTCAATTAGCTTTGTTGAATGCATTTGGCTTTCATTTGATTCCAAAAACTATGTTTGAATGTGTTTTACATACGTTTGATTCAATTAGGTTTGTTGAATATGTTTGACTTTCATTTGATTCAATTAGTTTTGTAGAATGCATTTGACCTTCATTTGATTCAAAAAGCTCTTTTTGAATGTGTTTGATTTTCATTTGATTCAATTAGCTCTGTTTGAATGAGTTTAACTTTCGTTTGATTCAATTAGGTTTGTTTGATTGTGTTTTACTTTCATTTGACTCTAATAGCTTTGTTTCAATGTGTTTTACTTTGATTTGATTTAATTAGGTTTGTTTGAATGTGTTTGACTTTCATTTGATTCAAATAGATTTGTTGAATGCATTTGACTTTCATTTGATTCAAAAAGCTTTGTTTGAATGTGTTTGAATTTCATTTGATTCAATTAACTTTGTTTGAATGTGTATGACTTTCATTTTGATTCAATTAGCTTTGTTTGTATGTGTTTGACTATCATTTGATTCAATTAGCTTTGTAGAATGCATTTGACTTTCATTTGATTCAAATAGTTTTGTTTGAATGTGTTTGATTTTCATTTGATCTAATTAGATTTTTTTAGATGTTTTTGAATTTCATTTGATTCAATTAGCTTTGTTGAATGCATTTGACTTTCATTGGATTCAAAAAGCTATGTTTGAATGTGTTTGACTTACGTTGGATTCAATTAGCTTTGTTTTTATGTGCTTGAATTTCATTTGATTTAATTAGATTTGTAGAATGCATTTGACCTTCATTTGATTCAAAAAGCTCTTTTTGAATGTGTTTGACTTTCATTTGATTCAATTAGCTCTGTTTAAATGAGTTTGACTTTCGTTTGATTCAATTAGGTTTGTTTGAATGTGTTTGACTTTCATTTGATTCTAATAGTTTTGTTTGAATGTGTTTGACTTTTATTTGATTTAATTAGATTTTTTTAGATGTTTTTGACTTTCATTTTATTCAATTAGCTTTGTTGAATGCATTTGACTTTCATTTGATTCAAAAAGCTTTGTTTGAATGTGTTTGAATTTCATTTGATTCAATTAACTTTGTTTGAATGTGTTTGACTTTCATTTGATTCAATTAGCTTTGTTTGTATGTGTTTGACTATCATTTGATTCAATTAGCTTTGTAGAATGCATTTGACTTTCATTTGATTCAAATAGTTTTGTTTGAATGTGTTTGATTTTCATTTGATCTAATTAGATTTTTTTAGATGTTTTTGAATTTCATTTGATTCAATTAGCTTTGTTGAATGCATTTGACTTTCATTGGATTCAAAAAGCTATGTTTGAATGTGTTTGACTTACGTTGGATTCAATTAGCTTTGTTTTTATGTGTTTGACTTTCATTTGATATAATTAGCTTTGTAGAATGCATTTGACCTTCATTTGATTCAAAAAGCTCTTTTGGAATGTGTTTGTTTTTCATTTGATTCAATTAGCTCTGTTGGAATGAATTTAACTTTCGTTTGATCCAATTAGGTTTGTTTGAATGTGTTTGACTTTCATTTGATTCTAATAGTTTTTTTTGAATGTGTTTGACTTTTATTTGATTTAATTAGATTTTTTTAGATGTTTTTGACTTTCATTTTATTCAATTAGCTTTGTTGAATGCATTTGACTTTCATTTGATTCAAAAAGCTTTGTTTGAATGTGTTTGAATTTCATTTGATTCAATTAACTTTGTTTGAATGTGTATGACTTTCATTTTGATTCAATTAGCTTTGTTTTTATGTGTTTGACTAACATTTGATTCAATTAGCTTTGTAGAATGCATTTGACTTTCATTTAATTCAAATAGTTTTGTTTGAATGTGTTTGATTTTCATTTGATCTAATTAGATTTTTTTAGATGTTTTTTAATTTCATTTGATTCAATTAGCTTTGTTGAATGCATTTGACTTTCATTTGATTCCAAAAACTATGTTTGAATGTGTTTTTACATACGTTTGATTCAATTAGGTTTGTTTGAATATGTTTGACTTTCATTTGATTCAATTAGTTTTGTAGAATGCATTTGACCTTCATTTGATTCAAAAAGCTCTTTTTGAATGTGTTTGATTTTCATTTGATTCAATTAGCTCTGTTTGAATGAGTTTAACTTTCGTTTGATTCAATTAGGTTTGTTTGATTGTGTTTTACTTTCATTTGACTCTAATAGCTTTGTTTCAATGTGTTTTACTTTGATTTGATTTAATTAGGTTTGTTTGAATGTGTTTGACTTTCATTTGATTCAATAGATTTGTTGAATGCATTTGACTTTCATTTGATTCAAAAAGCTTTGTTTGAATGTGTTTGAATTTCATTTGATTCAATTAACTTTGTTTGAATGTGTATGACTTTCATTTTGATTCAATTAGCTTTGTTTGTATGTGTTTGACTATCATTTGATTCAATTAGCTTTGTAGAATGCATTTGACTTTCATTTGATTCAAATAGTTTTGTTTGAATGTGTTTGATTTTCATTTGATCTAATTAGATTTTTTTAGATGTTTTTGAATTTCATTTGATTCAATTAGCTTTGTTGAATGCATTTGACTTTCATTGGATTCAAAAAGCTATGTTTGAATGTGTTTGACTTACGTTGGATTCAATTAGCTTTGTTTTTATGTGCTTGAATTTCATTTGATTTAATTAGATTTGTAGAATGCATTTGACCTTCATTTGATTCAAAAAGCTCTTTTTGAATGTGTTTGACTTTCATTTGATTCAATTAGCTCTGTTTAAATGAGTTTGACTTTCGTTTGATTCAATTAGGTTTGTTTGAATGTGTTTGACTTTCATTTGATTCTAATAGTTTTGTTTGAATGTGTTTGACTTTTATTTGATTTAATTAGATTTTTTTAGATGTTTTTGACTTTCATTTTATTCAATTAGCTTTGTTGAATGCATTTGACTTTCATTTGATTCAAAAAGCTTTGTTTGAATGTGTTTGAATTTCATTTGATTCAATTAACTTTGTTTGAATGTGTTTGACTTTCATTTGATTCAATTAGCTTTGTTTGTATGTGTTTGACTATCATTTGATTCAATTAGCTTTGTAGAATGCATTTGACTTTCATTTGATTCAAATAGTTTTGTTTGAATGTGTTTGATTTTCATTTGATCTAATTAGATTTTTTTAGATGTTTTTGAATTTCATTTGATTCAATTAGCTTTGTTGAATGCATTTGACTTTCATTGGATTCAAAAAGCTATGTTTGAATGTGTTTGACTTACGTTGGATTCAATTAGCTTTGTTTTTATGTGTTTGACTTTCATTTGATATAATTAGCTTTGTAGAATGCATTTGACCTTCATTTGATTCAAAAAGCTCTTTTGGAATGTGTTTGTTTTTCATTTGATTCAATTAGCTCTGTTGGAATGAATTTAACTTTCGTTTGATCCAATTAGGTTTGTTTGAATGTGTTTGACTTTCATTTGATTCTAATAGTTTTTTTTGAATGTGTTTGACTTTTATTTGATTTAATTAGATTTTTTTAGATGTTTTTGACTTTCATTTTATTCAATTAGCTTTGTTGAATGCATTTGACTTTCATTTGATTCAAAAAGCTTTGTTTGAATGTGTTTGAATTTCATTTGATTCAATTAACTTTGTTTGAATGTGTATGACTTTCATTTTGATTCAATTAGCTTTGTTTTTATGTGTTTGACTAACATTTGATTCAATTAGCTTTGTAGAATGCATTTGACTTTCATTTAATTCAAATAGTTTTGTTTGAATGTGTTTGATTTTCATTTGATCTAATTAGATTTTTTTAGATGTTTTTGAATTTCGTTTGATTCAATTAGCTTTGTTGAATGCATTTGACTTTCATTGGATTCAAAAAGCTATGTTTGAATGTGTTTGACTTACGTTGGATTCAATTAGCTTTGTTTTTATGTGCTTGAATTTCATGTGATTTAATTAGCTTTGTAGAATGCATTTGACCTTCATTTGATTCAAAAAGCTCTTTTTGAATGTGTTTGACTTTCATTTGATTCAATTAGCTCTGTGTAAATGAGTTTGACTTTCGTTTGATTCAATTAGGTTTGTTTGAATGTGTTTGACTTTCATTTGATTCTAATAGTTTTGTTTGAATGTGTTTGACTTTTATTTGATTTAATTAGATTTTTTTAGATGTTTTTGACTTTCATTTTATTCAATTAGCTTTGTTGAATGCATTTGACTTTCATTTGATTCAAAAAGCTTTGTTTGAATGTGTTTGAATTTCATTTGATTCAATTAACTTTGTTTGAATGTGTATGACTTTCATTTTGATTCAATTAGCTTTGTTTGTATGTGTTTGACTATCATTTGATTCAATTAGCTTTGTAGAATGCATTTGACTTTCATTTGATTCAAATAGTTTTGTTTGAATGTGTTTGATTTGCATTTGATCTAATTAGATTTTTTTAGATGTATTTGAATTTCATTTGATTCAATTAGCTTTGTTGAATGCATTTGACTTTCATTGGATTCAAAAAGCTATGTTTGAATGTGTTTGACTTACGTCGGATTCAATTAGCTTTGTTTTTATGTGCTTGAATTTCATGTGATTTAGTTAGCTTTGTAGAATGCATTTGACCTTCATTTGATTCAAAAAGCTCTTTTTGAATGTGTTTGGCTTTCATTTGATTCAATTAGCTCTGTTTAAATGAGTTTGACTTTCGTTTGATTCAATTAGGTTTGTTTGAATGTGTTTGACTTTCATTTGATTCTAATAGTTTTGTTTGAATGTGTTTGACTTTTATTTGATTTAATTAGATTTTTTTAGATGTTTTTTACTTTCATTTTATTCAATTAGCTTTGTTGAATGCATTTGACTTTCATTTGATTCAAAAAGCTTTGTTTGAATGTGTTTTAATTTCATTTGATTCAATTAATTTTGTTTGAATGTGTTTGACTTTCATTCGATTCAATTAGCTTTGTTTGTATGTGTTTGACTATCATTTGATTCAATTAGCTTTGTAGAATGCATTTGACTTTCATTTGATTCAAATAGTTTTGTTTGAATGTGTTTGATTTTCATTTGATCTATCTAGATTTTTTTAGATGTTTTTGAATTTCATTTGATTCAATTAGCTTTGTTGAATGCATTTGACTTTCATTGGATTCAAAAAGCTATGTTTGAATGTGTTTGACTTACGTTGGATTCAATTAGCTTTGTTTTTATGTGTTTGACTTTCATTTGATTCAATTAGCTTTGTAGAATGCATTTGACTTTCATTTGATTCAAAAAGCTCTTTTGGAATGTGTTTGTTTTTCATTTGATTCAATTAGCTCTGTTTGAATGAATTTAACTTTCGTTTGATCCAATTAGGTTTGTTTGAATGTGTTTGACTTTCATTTGATTCTAATAGTTTTTTTTGAATGTGTTTGACTTTTATTTGATTTAATTAGATTTTTTTAGATGTTTTTGACTTTCATTTTATTCAATTAGCTTTGTTGAATGCATTTGACTTTCATTTGATTCAAAAAGCTTTGTTTGAATGTGTTTGAATTTCATTTGATTCAATTAACTTTGTTTGAATGTGTATGACTTTCATTTTGATTCAATTAGCTTTGTTTTTATGTGTTTGACTAACATTTGATTCAATTAGCTTTGTAGAATGCATTTGACTTTCATTTAATTCAAATAGTTTTGTTTGAATGTGTTTGATTTTCATTTGATCTAATTAGATTTTTTTAGATGTTTTTGAATTTCGTTTGATTCAATTAGCTTTGTTGAATGCATTTAACTTTCATTGGATTCAAAAAGCTATGTTTGAATGTGTTTGACTTACGTTGGATTCAATTAGCTTTGTTTTTATGTGCTTGAATTTCATGTGATTTAATTAGCTTTGTAGAATGCATTTGACCTTCATTTGATTCAAAAAGCTCTTTTTGAATGTGTTTGACTTTCATTTGATTCAATTAGCTCTGTGTAAATGAGTTTGACTTTCGTTTGATTCAATTAGGTTTGTTTGAATGTGTTTGACTTTCATTTGATTCTAATAGTTTTGTTTGAATGTGTTTGACTTTTATTTGATTTAATTAGATTTTTTTAGATGTTTTTGACTTTCATTTTATTCAATTAGCTTTGTTGAATGCATTTGACTTTCATTTGATTCAAAAAGCTTTGTTTGAATGTGTTTGAATTTCATTTGATTCAATTAACTTTGTTTGAATGTGTATGACTTTCATTTTGATTCAATTAGCTTTGTTTGTATGTGTTTGACTATCATTTGATTCAATTAGCTTTGTAGAATGCATTTGACTTTCATTTGATTCAAATAGTTTTGTTTGAATGTGTTTGATTTGCATTTGATCTAATTAGATTTTTTTAGATGTATTTGAATTTCATTTGATTCAATTAGCTTTGTTGAATGCATTTGACTTTCATTGGATTCAAAAAGCTATGTTTGAATGTGTTTGACTTACGTCGGATTCAATTAGCTTTGTTTTTATGTGCTTGAATTTCATGTGATTTAGTTAGCTTTGTAGAATGCATTTGACCTTCATTTGATTCAAAAAGCTCTTTTTGAATGTGTTTGGCTTTCATTTGATTCAATTAGCTCTGTTTAAATGAGTTTGACTTTCGTTTGATTCAATTAGGTTTGTTTGAATGTGTTTGACTTTCATTTGATTCTAATAGTTTTGTTTGAATGTGTTTGACTTTTATTTGATTTAATTAGATTTTTTTAGATGTTTTTGACTTTCATTTTATTCAATTAGCTTTGTTGAATGCATTTGACTTTCATTTGATTCAAAAAGCTTTGTTTGAATGTGTTTTAATTTCATTTGATTCAATTAATTTTGTTTGAATGTGTTTGACTTTCATTCGATTCAATTAGCTTTGTTTGTATGTGTTTGACTATCATTTGATTCAATTAGCTTTGTAGAATGCATTTGACTTTCATTTGATTCAAATAGTTTTGTTTGAATGTGTTTGATTTTCATTTGATCTAATTAGATTTTTTTAGATGTTTTTGAATTTCATTTGATTCAATTAGCTTTGTTGAATGCATTTGACTTTCATTGGATTCAAAAAGCTATGTTTGAATGTGTTTGACTTACGTTGGATTCAATTAGCTTTGTTTTAATGTGTTTGACTTTCATTTGATTCAATTAGCTTTGTAGAATGCATTTGACTTTCATTTGATTCAATTAGCTTTGTAGAATGCATTTGACTTTCATTTGATTCAAATAGTTTTGTTTGAATGTGTTTGACTTTCATTTGATTGAATTAGATTTTCTTAGATGTTTTTGAATTTCATTTGATTCAATTAGCTTTGTTGAATGCATTTGGCTTTCATTTGATTCCAAAAACTATATTTGAATGTGATTGACTTACGTTTGATTCAATGAGCTTTGTTTGAATGTGTTTGACTTTCATTTGATTCTAATAGTTTTGTTTGAATGTGTTTGACTTTTATTTGATTTAATTAGATTTTTTTAGATGTTTTTGACTTTGATTTGATTCAAATAGTTTTGTTTGAATGTGTTTGACTTTCATTTGATTTAATTAGATTTTTTTAGATGTTTTTGACCTTCATTTTATTCAATTAGCTTTGTTGAATGCATTTGGCTTTCATTTGATTCCAAAAACTATGTTTGAATGTGTTTGACTTACGTTTGATTCAATTAGGTTTGTTTGAATATGTTTGACTTTCATTTGATTCAATTAGTTTTGTAGAATGCATTTGACCTTCATTTGATTCAAAAAGCTCTTTTTGAATGTGTTTGATTTTCATTTGATTCAATTAGCTCTTTTTGAATGAGTTTAACTTTCGTTTGATTCAATTAGGTTTGTTTGAATGTGATTGACTTTCATTTGATTCAATTAGCTTTGTTTGAATGTGTTTGACTTTCATTTGATTCAATTAGCTTTGTAAAATGCATTTGACTTTCATTTGATTCAAATAGTTTTGTTTGAATGTGTTTGAATTTAATTTGCTTTAATTAGATTTTTTTAGATGTTTTGACTTTCATTTGATTCAATTAGATTTGTTGAATGCATTTGACTTTAATTTCATTCAAAAAGATTCGTTTGAATGTGTTTGACTTTCATTTGATTTAATTAGCTTTGTTTGGATGTGTTTGACTTTCATTTGTTTTAATTAGCTTTGTTGAATGCATTTGACTTTCAATTGATTTAAAAAGGTTCGTTTGAATGTGTTTGACTTTCATTTGATTCAATTGGCTTTGTTCGAATGTTTTTGACTTTCATTTGATTCAATTAGCTTTGTAGAATGCATTTAACTTTCAATGGATTTAAGTAGCTTTGTTTAAATGTGTTTGACTTTCATTTGAATTGACTTTCATTTGATTCAATTAGGTTTGTTTGAATGTGTTTGACTTTCATTTGATTCAATTAGCTTTGTTTAAATGTGTTTGACTTTCATTTGATTCAATTAGCTTTGTAGAATTCATTTGACTTTCATTTGATTTAAATAGTTTTGTTTGAATGTATTTGAATTTCATTTGGTTTAATTAGATTTTTTTAGATGTTTTTGACTTTCATTTGATTCAATTAGATTTGTTGAATGCATTTGACTTTAATTTCATTCAAAAACCTTCATTTGAATATGTTTGACTTTCATTTGATTTAATTAGCTTTATTCGAATGTTTTTGACTTTCATTTGATTCAATTAGCTTTGTAGAATGCATTTGTTTTTAATTGAATTAGATTAGCTTTGTTTAAATGTTTTTGACTTTCAATTGAATTGACTTTCATATGATTCAATTAGGTTTGTTTGAATGTGTTTCACTTTCATTTGATTCAATTAGCTTTGTTTAAATGTGTTTGACTTTCATTTGATTTAATTAGCTTTCTAGAATGCATGTGACTTTCATTTGATTCAAATAGTTTTTTTTGAATGTGTTTGAATTTCATTTGATTTAATTAGATTTATTTAGATGTTTTTGACTATCATTTGATTCAATTAGATTTGTTGAATGCATTTGACTTAAATTTCATTCAAAAAGCTTCGTTTGAATGTGTTTGACTTTCATTTGATTTAATTAGCTTTGTTTGAATGTTTTTGACTTTCTTTTGATTCAATTAGCTTTGTAGAATGCATTTGACTTTCATTGGATTAAAGTAGCTTTGTTTAAATGTGTTTGACTTTCATTTAAATTGACTTTCATTTGATTCAATTAGGTTTGTTTGAATGTGTTTCACTTTCATTTGATTCAATTAGCTTTGTTTGAATGGGTTTGACTTTCATTTGATTCAATTAGCTGTTTTTTAATATGTTTGACTTTCATTTGATTCAAATAGTTTTGTTTGAATGTGTTTGACTATCATTTGATTCAATTGGCTTTGTTCGAATGTTTTTGACTTTCATTTGATTCAATTAGCTTTATAGAATGCATTTGACTTTCATTTGATTCAATTAGCTTTGTTTTAAATGTGTTTGACTTTCTTTTGATTTCATTAGATTTTTTTAGATTTTTTTTTTACTTTTATTTGATTTAACTAGCTTTGTTGAATGCATTTGACTTTAATTTCATTCAAAAAGCTTCGTTTGAATGTGTTTGACTTTCATTTGATTTAATTAGCTTTGTTTGGATGTGTTTGACTTTCATTTGTTTTAATTAGCTTTGTTGAATGCATTTGACTTTCAATTGATTTAAAAAGATTTGTCTGAATGTGTTTGACTTTCAATTGATTCAATTGGCTTTGTTCGAATGTTTTTGACTTTCATTTGATTCAACTAGCTTTGTAGAATGCATTTAACTTTCATTGGAATTCAGTAGCTTTGTTTAAAAGTGTTTGAGTTTCATTTGAATTGACTTTCATTTGATTCAATTAGGTTTGTTTGAATGTGTTTGACTTTCATTTGTTTCAATTAGCTTTGTTTAAATGTGTTTGACTTTCATTTGATTTAATTAGCTTTGTAGAATTCATTTGACTTTCATTTGATTCAAATAGTTTTGTTTGAATGTATTTGAATTTCATTTGCTTTAATTAGATTTTTTTAGATGTTTTTGACTTTCATTTGATTCAATTAGATTTGTTGAATGCATTTGACTTTAATTTCATTCAAAAATCTTCGTTTGAATATGTTTGACTTTCATTTGATTTAATTAGCTTTGTTCGAATGTTTTTGACTTTCATTTGATTCAATTAGCTTTGTAGAATGCATTTGACTTTCATTGGATTAAAGTAGCTTTGTTTAAATGTGTTTGACTTTCATTTCAATTGACTTTCATTTGATTCAATTAGGTTTGTTTGAATGTGTTTGACTTTCATTTGATTCAATTAGCTTTGTTTGAATGTGTTTGACTTTCATTTGATTCAATTAGCTTTGTAAAATGCATTTGACTTTAATTTCATTCAAAAAGCTTCGTTTGAATGTGTTTGACTTTCATTTGATTTAATTAGCTTTGTTTGGATGTGTTTGACTTTCATTTGATTCAATTAGCTTTGTTGAATGCATTTGACTTTCAATTGATTCAAAAAGATTTGTTTGAATGTGTTTGACTTTCATTTGATTCAATTAGGTTTGTTTGAATGTGTTTGACTTTCATTTGATTCAATTAGCTTTGTTTGAATGTGTTTGACTTTCATTTGATTCAATTAGCTTTGTAAAATGCATTTGACTTTCATTTGATTCAAATAGTTTTGTTTGAATGTGTTTGAATTTCATTTGTTTTAATTAGATTTTTTTAGATGTTTTGACTTTCATTTGATTCAATTAGATTTGTTGAATGCATTTGACTTTCATTTGATTCAAATAGTTTTGTTTGAATGTGTTTGACTCTCATTTGATTCAATTGGCTTTGTTCGAATGTTTTTGACTTTCATTTGATTCAATTAGCTTTGTAGAATGCATTTGACTTTCTTTGGATTTAAGTAGCTTTGTTTAAATGTGTTTGACTTTCATTTGAATTGACTTTCATTTGATTCAATTAGGTTTGTTTGAATGTGATTGACTTTCATTTGATTCAATTAGCTTTGTTTGAATGTGTTTGACTTTCATTTGATTCAATTAGCTTTGTAAAATGCATTTGACTTTCATTTGATTCAAATAGTTTTGTTTGAATGTGTTTGAATTTAATTTGCTTTAATTAGATTTTTTTAGATGTTTTGACTTTCATTTGATTCAATTAGATTTGTTGAATGTATTTGACTTTAATTTCATTCAAAAAGCTTCGTTTGAATGTGTTTGACTTTCATTTGATTTAATTAGCTTTGTTTGGATGTGTTTGACTTTCATTTGTTTTAATTAGCTTTGTTGAATGCATTTGACTTTCAATTGATTTACAAAGATTTGTTTGAATGTGTTTGACTTTCAATTGATTCAATTGCCTTTGTTCGAATGTTTTTGACTTTCATTTGATTCAATTAGCTTTGTAGAATGCATTTAACTTTCATTTGATTTAAGTAGCTTTGTTTAAATGTGTTTGACTTTCATTTGAATTGACTTTCATTTGATTCAATTAGGTTTGTTTGAATGTGTTTGACTTTCATTTGATTCAATTGGCTTTGTTTGAATGTGTTTGACTTTCATTTGATTCAATTAGCTTTGTAAAAAGCATTTGACTTTCATTTTATTCAAATAGTTTTGTTTGAATGTGTTTGAATTTCATTTGCTTTAATTAGATTTTTTTAGATGTTTTGACTTTCATTTGATTCAACTAGATTTGTTGAATGCATTTGACTTTCATTTGATTTAAAAAGCTTCGTTCGAATGTGTTTGACTTTCATTTGATTTAATTAGCTTTGTTTGGATGTGTTTGACTTTCATTTGTTTTAATTAGCTTTGTTGAATGCATTTGACTTTCAATTGATTTAAAAAGGTTCGTTTGAATGTGTTTGACTTTCATTTGATTCAATTGGCTTTGTTCGAATGTTTTTGACTTTCATTTGATTCAATTAGCTTTGTAGAATGCATTTAACTTTCATTGGATTTAAGTAGCTTTGTTTAAATGTGTTTGACTTTCATTTGAATTGACTTTCATTTGATTCAATTAGGTTTGTTTGAATGTGTTTGACTTTCATTTGATTCAATTAGCTTTGTTTAAATGTGTTTGACTTTCATTTGATTCAATTAGCTTTGTAGAATTCATTTGACTTTCATTTGATTCAAATAGTTTTGTTTGAATGTATTTGAATTTCATTTGGTTTAATTAGATTTTTTTAGATGTTTTTGACTTTCATTTGATTCAATTAGATTTGTTGAATGCATTTGACTTTAATTTCATTCAAAAAGCTTCATTTGAATATGTTTGACTTTCATTTGATTTAATTAGCTTTATTCGAATGTTTTTGACTTTCATTTGATTCAATTAGCTTTGTAGAATGCATTTAACTTTCATTGGATTTAAGTAGCTTTGTTTAAATGTTTTTGACTTTCAATTGAATTGACTTTCATATGATTCAATTAGGTTTGTTTGAATGTGTTTCACTTTCATTTGATTCAATTAGCTTTGTTTAAATGTGTTTGACTTTCATTTGATTGAATTAGCTTTCTAGAATGCATTTGACTTTCATTTGATTTAAATAGTTTTGTTTGAATGTGTTTGAATTTCATTTGATTTAATTAGATTTATTTAGATGTTTTTGACTATCATTTGATTCAATTAGATTTTTTGAATGCATTTGACTTAAATTTCATTCAAAAAGCTTCGTTTGAATGTGTTTGACTTTCATTTAATTTAATTAGCTTTGTTTGAATGTTTTTGACTTTCTTTTGATTCAATTAGCATTGTAGAATGCATTTGACTTTCATTTGATTCAATTAGGTTTGTTTGAATGTGTTTCACTTTCATTTGATTCAATTAGCTTTGTTTGAATGGGTTTGACTTTCATTTGATTCAATTAGCTGTTTTTTAATATGTTTGACTTTCATTTGATTCAAATAGTTTTGTTTGAATGTGTTTGACTATCATTTGATTCAATTGGCTTTGTTCGAATGTTTTTGACTTTCATTTGATTCAATTAGCTTTATAGAATGCATTTGACTTTCATTTGATTCAATTAGCTTTGTTTTAAATGTGTTTGACTTTCTTTTGATTTCATTAGATTTTTTTAGATTTTTTTTTTACTTTTATTTGATTTAACTAGCTTTGTTGAATGCATTTGACTTTAATTTCATTCAAAAAGCTTCGTTTGAATGTGTTTGACTTTCATTTGATTTAATTAGCTTTGTTTGGATGTGTTTGACTTTCATTTGTTTTAATTAGCTTTGTTGAATGCATTTGACTTTCAATTGATTTAAAAAGATTTGTTTGAATGTGTTTGACTTTCATTTGATTCAATTGGCTTTGTTCGAATGTTTTTGACTTTCATTTGATTCAATTAGCTTTGTAGAATGCATTTAACTTTCATTGGAATTAAGTAGCTTTGTTTAAAAGTGTTTGAGTTTCATTTGAATTGACTTTCATTTGATTCAATTAGGTTTGTTTGAATGTGTTTGACTTTCATTTGTTTCAATTAGCTTTGTTTAAATGTGTTTGACTTTCATTTGATTTAATTAGCTTTGTAGAATTCATTTGACTTTCATTTGATTCAAATAGTTTTGTTTAAATGTATTTGAATTTCATTTGCTTTAATTAGATTTTTTTAGATGTTTTTGACTTTCATTTGATTCAATTAGATTTGTTGAATGCATTTGACTTTAATTTCATTCAAAAAGCTTTGTTTGAATATGTTTGACTTTCATTTGATTTAATTAGCTTTGTTCGAATGTTTTTGACTTTCATTTGATTCAATTAGCTTTGTAGAATGCATTTGTTTTTAATTGAATTTGATTAGCTTTGTTTAAATGTGTTTGACTTTCAATTGAATTGACTTTCATATGATTCAATTAGGTTTGTTTGAATGTGTTTCACTTTCATTTGATTCAATTAGCTTTGTTTAATTGTGTTTGACTTTCATTTGATTTAATTAGCTTTGTAGAATGCATTTGACTTTCATTTGACTTAAATAGTTTTGTTTGAATGTGTTTAAATTTCATTTGATTTAATTAGATTTATTTAGATGTTTTTTACTATCATTAGATTCAATTAGATTTGTTGAATGCATTTGACTTAAATTTCATTCAAAAAGCTTCGTTTGAATGTGTTTGACTTTCATTTGATTTAATTAGCTTTGTTTGAATGTTTTTCACTTTCTTTTGATTCAATTAGCTTTGTAGAATGCATTTGACTTTCATTTGATTTAATTATCTTTGTTTTAAATGTGTTGGACTTTCATTTGAATTGACTTTCATTTGATTCAATTAGGTTTGTTTGAATGTGTTTCACTTTCATTTGATTCAATTAGCTTTGTTTGAATGTGTTTGACTTTCATTGGATTCAAAAAGATTTGTTTGAATGTGTTTGACTTTCATTTGATTCAATTGGCTTTGTTCGAATGTTTTTGACTTTCATTTGATTCAATTAGCTTTGTAGAATGCATTTGACTTTCATTGGATTAAAGTAGCTTTGTTTAAATGTGTTTGACTTTCATTTGAATTGACTTTCATTTGATTCAATTAGGTTTGTTTGAATGTGTTTGACTTTCATTTGATTCAATTAGCTTTGTTTGAATGTGTTTGACTTTCATTTGATTCAATTAGCTTTGTAAAATGCATTTGACTTTCTTTTGATTCAAATAGTTTTGTTTGAATGTGTTTGAATTTCATTTGCTTTAATTAGATTTTTTTAGATGTTTTGACTATCATTTGATTCAATAAGTTTTGTTGAATGCATTTGACTTTCATTTGATTTAAAAAGCTTTGTTTGAATGTGTTTGACTTTCATTTGATTCAATTGGCTTAGTTCGAATGTTTTTGACTTTCATTTGATTCAATTAGCTTTGTAGAATGCATTTGTTTTTAATTGAATTAGATTATCTTTGTTTAAATGTGTTTGACTTTCAATTGAATTGACTTTCATGTGATTCAATTAGGTTTGTTTGAATGTGTTTCACTTTCATTTGATTCAATTAGCTTTGTTTGAATGTGTTTGACTTTCATTTGGCTTAATTAGATTTTTTTAGATGTTTTTGACTTTCATTTGATTCAATTAGATTTGTTGAATGCATTTGACTTTAATTTCATTCAAAAAGCTTCGTTTGAATGTGTTTGAATTTCATTTGATTTAAATAGCTTTGTTCGAATGATTTTTACTTTCATTTTATTCAATTAGCTTTGTAGAATACCTGTGACTTTCATTTGATTTAATTCGCTTTGTTTGAATGTGTTTGACTTTCATTTTATTCAATTAGCTTTGTAAAATGCATTTGACTTTCATTTGATTCAAATAGTTTTGTTTGAATGTGTTTGAATTTCTTTTGCTTTAATTAGATTTTTTTAGATGTTTTGACTTTCATTTGATTCAATTAGATTTGTTGAATGCATTTGACTTTCATTTGATTCAAATAGTTTTGTTTGAATGTGTTTGACTCTCATTTGATTCAAATGGCTTTGTTCGAATGTTTTTGACTTTTATTTGATTCAATTAGCTTTGTAGAATGCATTTCACTTTCATTGGATTTAAGTAGCTTTGTTTAAATGTGTTTGACTTTCATTTGAATTGACTTTCATTTGATTCAATTAGGTTTGTTTGAATGTGTTTGACTTTCGTTTGATTCAATTAGCTTTGTTTGAATGTGTTTGACTTTCATTTGATTCAATTAACTTTGTAAAATGCATTTGACTTTCATTTGATTCAAATAGTTTTGTTTGAATGTGTTTGAATTTCATTTGCTTTAATTAGATTTTTTTAGATGTTTTTGACTTTCATTTGATTCAATTAGATTTGTTGAATGTATTTGACTTTCATTTTATTCAAAAAGCTTTGTTTGAATATGTTTGACTTTTATTTGATTCAAAAAGCTTTGTTTGAATGGGTTTGACTTTCATTTGATTCAATAAGCTGTATTTTAATGTGTTTGACTTTCATTTGATTCAAATAGTTTTGTTTGAATGTGTTTGACTCTCATTTGATTTAATTGGCTTTGTTCGAATGTTTTTGATTTTCATTTTATTCAATTAGCTTTATAGAATGCATTTGACTTTCATTTGATTTAATTAGCTTTGTTTTAAATGTGTTTGACTTTCTTTTTATTTAATTAGATTTTTTTTGATTTTTTTTTACTTTTATTTCATTTACCTAGCTTTGTTGAATGCATTTGACTTTAATTTCATTCAAAAAGCTTCGTTTGAATGTGTTTCACTTTCATTTGATTTAATTAGCTTTGTTTGGATGTGTTTGACTTTCATTTGTTTTAATTAGCTTTGTTGAATGCATTTGACTTTCAATTGATTTAAAAAGATTTGTTTGAATGTGTTTGACTTTCATTTGATTCATTTGGCTTTGTTCGAATGTTTTTGACTTTCATTTGATTCAATTAGCTTTGTAGAATTCATTTGACTTTCATTGGATTAAAGTAGCTTTGTTTAAATGTGTTTGACTTTCATTTCAATTGACTTTCATTTGATTCAATTAGATTTGTTTGAATGTGTTAGACTTTCATTTGATTCAATTAGCTTTGTTTGAATGTGTTTGACTTTCATTTGATTCAATTAGCTTTGTAAAATGCATTTGACTTTAATTGCATTCAAAAAGCTTCGTTTGAATGTGTTTGACTTTCATTTGATTTAATTAGCTTTGTTTGGATGTGTTTGACTTTCATTTGATTCAATTAGCTTTGTTGAATGCATTTGACTTTCAATTGATTCAAAAAGTTTTGTTTGAATGTGTTTGACTTTCATTTGATTCAATTAGGTTTGTTTGAATGTGTTTGACTTTCATTTGATTCAATTAGCTTTGTTTGAATGTGTTTGACTTTCATTTGATTCAATTAGCTTTGTAAAATGCATTTGACTTTCATTTGATTCAAATAGTTTTGTTTGAATGTGTTTGAATTTCATTTGTTTTAATTAGATTTTTTTAGATGTTTTGACTTTCATTTGATTCAATTAGATTTGTTGAATGCATTTGACTTTCATTTGATTCAAATAGTTTTGTTTGAATGTGTTTGACTCTCATTTGATTCAATTGGCTTTGTTCGAATGTTTTTGACTTTCATTTGATTCAATTAGCTTTGTAGAATGCATTTCACTTTCATTGGATTTAAGTAGCTTTGTTTAAATTTGTTTGACTTTCATTTGAATTGACTTTCATTTGATTCAATTAGGTTTGTTTGAATGTGATTGACTTTCATTTGATTCAATTAGCTTTGTTTGAATGTGTTTGACTTTCATTTGATTCAATTAGCTTTGTAAAATGCATTTGACTTTCATTTGATTCAAATAGTTTTGTTTGAATGTGTTTGAATTTCATTTGATTTAATTAGATTTATTTAGATGTTTTTGACTATCATTTGATTCAATTAGATTTGTTGAATGCATTTGACTTAAATTTCATTCAAAAAGCTTTGATTGAATGTGTTTGACTTTCATTTGATTTAATTAGCTTTGTTTGAATGTTTTTGACTTTCTTTTGATTCAATTAGCTTTGTAGAATGCATTTGACTTTCATTTGATTTAATTATCTTTGTTTTAAATGTGTTTGACTTTCATTTGAATTGACTTTCATTTGATTCAATTAGGTTTGTTTGAATGTGTTTCACTTTCATCTGATTCAATTAGCTTTTTGATTGAATGTGTTTGACTTTCATTTGGTTTAATTAGATTTTTTTAGATGTTTTTGACTTTCATTTGATTCAATTAGATTTGTTGAATGCATTTGACTTTAATTTCATTCAAAAAGATTCGTTTGAATGTGTTTGAATTTCATTTGATTTAAATAGCTTTGTTCGAATGATTTTTACTTTCATTTTATTCAATTAGCTTTTTAGAATACCTTTGACTTTCATTTGATTTAATTCGCTTTGTTTTAAATGTGTTTGACTTTCATTTGATTTAATTAGATATTTTTAGATTTTTTTTTACTTTTATTTAATTTAATTACCTTTATTGAATACATTTGACTTTAATTTCATTCAAAAAGATTCGTTTGAATGTGTTTGACATTCATTTGATTTAATTAGCTTTGTTTGGATGTTTGACTTTCATTTGATTCAATTAGCTTTGTTGAATGCATTTTACTTTCATTTGATTTAAAAAGCTTTGTTTGAATTTGTTTGACTTTCATTTGATTTAATTGGCTTTATTCGAATGTTTTTGACTTTCATTTGATTCAATTAGCTTTGTAGAATGCATTTGAGTTTCATTGGATTAAAGTAGCTTTGTTTAAATGTGTTTGACTTTCATTTCAATTGACTTTCATTTGATTCAATTAGGTTTGTTTGAATGTGTTTGACTTTCATTTGATTCAATTAGCTTTGTAGAATGCATTTGTTTTTAATTGAATTAGATTATCTTTGTTTAAATGTGTTTGACTTTCAATTGAATTGACTTTCATATGATTCAATTAGGTTTGTTTGAATGTGTTTCACTTTCATTTGATTCAATTAGCTTTGTTTTAATGTGTTTGACTTTCATTTGGCTTAATTAGATTTTTTTAGATGTTTTTGACTTTCATTTGATTCAATTAGATTTGTTGAATGCATTTGACTTTAATTTCATTCAAAAAGCTTCGTTTGAATGTGTTTGAATTTCATTTGATTTAAATAGCTTTGTTCGAATGATTTTTACTTTCATTTTATTCAATTAGCTTTGTAGAATACCTGTGACTTTCATTTGATTTAATTCGCTTTGTTTGAATGTGTTTGACTTTCATTTTATTCAATTAGCTTTGTAAAATGCTTTTGACTTTCATTTGATTCAAATTGTTTTGTTTGAATGTGTTTGAATTTCATTTGCTTTAATTAGATTTTTTTAGATGTTTTGACTTTCATTTGATTCAATTATATTTGTTGAATGCATTTGACTTTCATTTGATTCAAATAGTTTTGCTTGAATATGTTTGACTCTCATTTGATTCAAATGGCTTTGTTCGAATGTTTTTTACTTTTATTTGATTCAATTAGCTTTATAGAATGCATTTCACTTTCATTGGATTTAAGTAGCTTTGTTTAAATGTGTTTGACTTTCATTTGAATTGACTTTCATTTGATTCAATTAGGTTTGTTTGAATGTGTTTGACTTTCGTTTTATTCAATTAGCTTTGTTTGAATGTGTTTGACTTTCATTTGATTCAATTAACTTTGTAAAATGCATTTGACTTTCATTTGATTCAAATAGTTTTGTTTGAATGTGTTTGAATTTCATTTGCTTTAATTAGATTTTTTTAGATATTTTTGACTTTCATTTGATTCAATTAGATTTGTTGAATGTATTTGACTTTCATTTTATTCAAAAAGCTTTGTTTGAATATGTTTGACTTTTATTTGATTCAAAAAGCTTTGTTTGAATGGGTTTGACTTTCATTTGATTCAATAAGCTGTTTTTTAATGTGTTTGACTTTCATTTGATTCAAATAGTTTTGTTTGAATGTGTTTGACTCTCATTTGATTTAATTGGCTTTGTTCGAATGTTTTTGATTTTCTTTTGATTCAATTAGCTTTATAGAATGCATTTGACTTTCATTTGATTTAATTAGCTTTGTTTTAAATGTGTTTGACTTTCTTTTTATTTAATTAGATTTTTTTTGATTTTTTTTTACTTTTATTTCATTTACCTAGCTTTGTTGAATGCATTTGACTTTAATTTCATTCAAAAAGCTTCGTTTGAATGTGTTTCACTTTCATTTGATTTAATTAGCTTTGTTTGGATGTGTTTGACTTTCATTTGTTTTAATTAGCTTTGTTGAATGCATTTGACTTTCAATTGATTTAAAAAGATTTGTTTGAATGTGTTTGACTTTCATTTGATTCATTTGGCTTTGTTCGAATGTTTTTGACTTTCATTTGATTCAATTAGCTTTGTAGAATGCATTTGACTTTCATTGGATTAAAGTAGCTTTGTTTAAATGTGTTTGACTTTCATTTCAATTGACTTTCATTTGATTCAATTAGGTTTGTTTGAATGTGTTTGACTTTCATTTGATTCAATTAGCTTTGTTTGAATGTGTTTGACTTTCATTTGATTCAATTAGCTTTGTAAAATGCATTTGACTTTAATTTCATTCAAAAATCTTCGTTTGAATGTGTTTGACTTTCATTTGATTTAATTAGCTTTGTTTGGATGTGTTTGACTTTCATTTGATTCAATTAGCTTTGTTGAATGCATTTGACTTTCAATTGATTCAAAAAGATTTGTTTGAATGTGTTTGACTTTCATTTGATTCAATTAGGTTTCTTTGAATGTGTTTGACTTTCATTTGATTCAATTAGCTTTGTTTGAATGTGTTTGACTTTCATTTGATTTAATTAGCTTTGTAAAATGCATTTGACTTTCATTTGATTCAAATAGTTTTGTTTGAATGTGTTTGAATTTCATTTGTTTTAATTAGATTTTTTTAGATGTTTTGACTTTCATTTGATTCAATTAGATTTGTTGAATGCATTTGACTTTCATTTGATTCAAATAGTTTTGTTTGAATGTGTTTGACTCTCATTTGATTCAATTGGCTTTGTTCGAATGTTTTTTACTTTCATTTGGTTCAATTAGCTTTGTAGAATGCATTTGACTTTCATTGGATTTAAGTAGCTTTGTTTAAATGTGTTTGACTTTCATTTGAATTGACTTTCATTTGATTCAATTAGGTTTGTTTGAATGTGATTGACTTTCATTTGATTCAATTAGCTTTGTTTGAATGTGTTTGACTTTCATTTGATTCAATTAGCTTTTTAAAATGCATTTGACTTTCATTTGATTCAAATAGTTTTGTTTGAATGTGTTTGAATTTTATTTGATTTAATTAGATTTATTTAGATGTTTTTGACTATCATTTGATTCAATTAGATTTGTTGAATGCATTTGACTTAAATTTCATTCAAAAAGCTTTGTTTGAATGTGTTTGACTTTCATTTGATTTAATTAGCTTTGTTTGAATGTTTTTGACTTTCTTTTGATTCAATTAGCTTTGTAGAATGCATTTGACTTTCATTTGATTTAATTATCTTTGTTTTAAATGTGTTTGACTTTCATTTGAATTGACTTTCATTTGATTCAATTAGGTTTGTTTGAATGTGTTTCACTTTCATTTGATTCAATTAGCTTTTTGATTGAATGTGTTTGACTTTCATTTGGTTTAATTAGATTTTTTTAGATGTTTTTGACTTTCATTTGATTCAATTAGATTTGTTGAATGCATTTGACTTTAATTTCATTCAAAAAGATTCGTTTGAATGTGTTTGAATTTCATTTGATTTAAATAGCTTTGTTCGAATGATTTTTACTTTCATTTTATTCAATTAGCTTTTTAGAATACCTTTGACTTTCATTTGATTTAATTCGCTTTGTTTTAAATGTGTTTGACTTTCATTTGATTTAATTAGATATTTTTAGATTTTTTTTTACTTTTATTTAATTTAATTACCTTTATTGAATACATTTGACTTTAATTTCATTCAAAAAGATTCGTTTGAATGTGTTTGACATTCATTTGATTTAATTAGCTTTGTTTGGATGTTTGACTTTCATTTGATTCAATTAGCTTTGTTGAATGCATTTTACTTTCATTTGATTTAAAAAGCTTTGTTTGAATTTGTTTGACTTTCATTTGATTTAATTGGCTTTGTTCGAATGTTTTTGACTTTCATTTGATTCAATTAGCTTTGTAGAATGCATTTGACTTTCATTGGATTAAAGTAGCTTTGTTTAAATGTGTTTGACTTTCATTTCAATTGACTTTCATTTGATTCAATTAGGTTTGTTTGAATGTGTTTGACTTTCATTTGATTCAATTAGCTTTGTTTGAATGTGTTTGACTTTCATTTGATTCATTAGCTTTGTAAAATGCATTTGACTTTAATTTCATTCAAAAAGCTTCGTTTGAATGTGTTTGACTTTCATTTGATTTAATTAGCTTTGTTTGGATGTGTTTGACTTTCATTTGATTCAATTAGCTTTGTTGAATGCATTTGAATTTCAATTGATTCAAAAAGATTTGTTTGAATGTGTTTGACTTTCATTTGATTCAATTGGCTTTGTTCGAATGTTTTTGACTTTCATTTGATTCAATTAGCTTTGTAGAATGCATTTAACTTTCATTGGATTTAAGTAGCTTTGTTTAAATGTGTTTGACTTTCATTTGAATTGACTTTCATTTGATTCAATTAGGTTTGTTTGAATGTGTTTGACTTTCATTTGATTCAATTAGCTTTGTTTGAATGTGTTTGACTTTCATTTGATTCAATTAGCTTTGTAAAATGCATTTGACTTTCATTTGATTCAAATAGTTTTGTTTGAATGTGTTTGAATTTCATTTGCTTTAATTAGATTTTTTTAGATGTTTTGACTTTCATTTGATTCAATTAGATTTGTTGAATGCATTTGACTTTCATTTGATTCAAACAGTTTTGTTTGAATGTGTTTGACTCTCATTTTATTCAATTGGCTTTGTTCGAATGCTTTTTACTTTCATTTGATTCAACTAGCTTTGTAGAATGCATTTGACTTTCATTGGATTTAAGTAGCTTTGTTTAAATGTGTTTGACTTTCATTTGAATTGACTTTCATTTCATTCAATTAGGTTTGTTTGAATGTGTTTGACTTTCATTTGATTCAATTAGCTTTGTTTGAATGTGTTTGACTTTCATTTGATTCAATTAACTTTGTAAAATGCATTTGACTTTCATTGGATGAAAGTAGCTTTGTTTAAATGTGTTTGACTTTCATTTGAATTGACTTTCATTTGATTCAATTAGCTTTGTAGAATGCATTTGACTTTCATTTGATTCAAATAGTTTTGTTTGAATGCGATTGAATTTCATTTGCTTTAATTAGATTTTTTTAGATGTTTTTGACTTTCATTTGATTCAATTAGATTTGTTGAATGTATTTGACTTTCATTTGATTCAAAAAGCATTGTTTGAATATGTTTGACTTTCATTTGATTCAAAAAGCTTTGTTTGAATGGGTTTGACTTTCAGTTGATTCAATTAGCTGTTTTTTAATGTGTTTGACTTTCATTTCATTCAAATAGTTTTGTTTGAATGTGTTTGACTCTCATTTGATTCAGTTGGCTTTGTTCGAATGTTTTTGACTTTCATTTGATTCAATTAGCTTTATAGAATGTATTTGACTTTCATTTGATTTAATTAGCTTTGTTTGGATGTGTTTGACTTTTATTTGATTTAATTAGCTTTGTTGAATGCATTTGACTTTCAATTGATTTAAAAAGATTTGTTTGAATGTGTTTGACTTTCATTTGATTCAATTGGCTTTGTTCGAATGTTTTTGACTTTCATTTGATTCAATTAGCTTTGTAGAATGCATTTAACATTCATTGGATTTAAGTAGCTTTGTTTAAATGTGTTTGACTTTCATTTGAATTGACTTTCATTTGATTCAATTAGGTTTGTTTGAATGTGTTTGACTTTCATTTGATTCAATTAGCTTTGTTTGAATGTTTTTGACTTTCATTTGATTCAATTAGGTTTGTTTGAATGTGTTTGACTTTCATTTGATTCAATTAGCTTTGTTTGAACGTGTTTGACTTTCATTTGATTCAATTAGCTTTGTAAAATGCATTTGACTTTCATTTGATTCAAATAGTTTTGTTTGAAAGTGTTTGAATTTCATTTGCTTTAATTAGATTTTTTTAGATGTTTTGACTTTCATTTGATTCAATTAGATTTGTTGAATGCATTTGACTTTCATTTGATTCAAATAGTTTTGTTTGAATGTGTTTGACTCTCATTTGATTCAATTGGCTTTGTTCGAATGTTTTTGACTTTCATTTGATTCAATTAGCTTTGTAGAATGCATTTGACTTTCATTGGATTTAAGTAGCTTTGTTTAAATGTGTTTGACTTTCATTTGAATTGGCTTTCATTTTATTCAATTAGGTTTGTTTGAATGTGTTTGACTTTCATTTGATTCAATTAGCTTTGTTTGAATGTGTTTGACTTTCATTTGATTCAATTAACTTTGTAAAATGCATTTGACTTTCATTGGATTAAAGTAGCTTTGTTTAAATGTGTTTGACTTTCATTTGAATTGACTTTCATTTGATTCAATTAGCTTTGTAGAATGCATTTGACTTTCATTTGATTCAAATAATTTTGTTTAAATGTGTTTGAATTTCATTTGCTTTAATTAGATTTTTTTAGATGTTTTTGACTTTCATTTGATTCAATTAGATTTGTTGAATGTATTTGACTTTCATTTGATTCAAAAAGCTTTGTTTGAATATGTTTGACTTTCATTTGATTCAAAAAGCTTAGTTTGAATGGGTTTGACTTTCATTTGATTCAATTAGCTGTTTTTTAATGTGTTTGACATTCATTTGATTCAAATAGTTTTGTTTGAATGTGTTTGACTCTCATTTGATTCAATTGGCTTTGTTCGAATGTTTTTGACTTTCATTTGATTCAATTAGCTTTATAGAATGCATTTGACTTTCATTTGATTTAATTAGCTTTGTTTTAAATGTGTTTGACTTTCTTTTGATTTAATAGATTTTTTTAGATTTTTTTTTTACCTTTATTTGATTTAACTAGCTTTGTTGAATGCATTTGACTTTAATTTCATTCAAAAAGCTTCATTTGAATGTGTTTGACTTTCATTTGATTTAATTAGCTTTGTTTGGATGTGTTTGACTTTCATTTGATTCAATTAGCTTTGTTGAATGCATTTGAATTTCAATTGATTCAAAAAGATTTGTTTGAATATGTTTGACTTTCATTTGATTCAATTGGCTTTGTTCGAATGTTTTTGACTTTCATTTGATTCAATTAGCTTTGTAGAATGCATTTAACTTTCATTGGATTTAAGTAGCTTTGTTTAAATGTGTTTGACTTTTATTTGAATTGACTTTCATTTGATTCAATTAGGTTTGTTTGAATGTGTTTGACTTTCATTTGATTCAATTAGCTTTGTTGAATGCATTTGACTTTCATTTGATTTAAAAAGCTTTGTTTGAATGTGTTTGACTTTCATTTGATTCAATTGGCTTTGTTCGAATGTTTTTGACTTTCATTCGATTCAATTAGCTTTGTAGAATGCATTTGACTTTCATTGGATTTAAGTAGCTTTGTTTAAATGTGTTTGACTTTCATTTGAATTGACTTTCATTTGATTCAATTAGGTTTGTTTGAATGTGTTTAACTTTCATTTGATTCAATAAGCTTTGTTTGAATGTGTTTGACTTTCATTTGATTCAATTAGCTTTGTAAAATGTATTTGACTTTCATTTGATTCAAATAGTTTTGTTTGAATGTGTTTGAATTTCATTTGCTTTAATTAGATTTTTTTAGATGTTTTGACTTTCATTTGATTCAATTAGATTTGTTGAATGCATTTGACTTTCATTTGATTCAAATAGTTTTGTTTGAATGTGTTTGACTCTCATTTGATTCGATTGGCTTTGTTCGAATGTTTTTTACTTTCATTTTATTCAATTAGCTTTGTAGAATGCATTTGACTTTCATTGGATTTAAGTAGCTTTGTTTAAATGTGTTTGACTTTCATTTGAATTGACTTTCATTTGATTCAATTAGGTTTGTTTGAATGTGTTTGACTTTCATTTGATTCAATTAGCTTTGTTTGAATGTGTTTGACTTTCATTTGATTCAATTAGCTTTGTAAAATGTATTTGACTTTCATTTGATTCTAATAGTTTTGTTTGAATGTATTTGAATTTCATTTGCTTTAATTAGATTTTTTTAGATGTTTTGACTTTCATTTGATTCAATTAGATTTGTTGAATGCATTTGACTTTCATTTGATTCAAATAGTTTTGTTTGAATGTGTTTGACTCTCATTTGATTCGATTGGCTTTGTTCGAATGTTTTTTACTTTCATTTTATTCAATTAGCTTTGTAGAATGCATTTGACTTTCATTGGATTTAAGTAGCTTTGTTTAAATGTGTTTGACTTTCATTGAATTGACTTTCATTTGATTCAATTAGGTTTGTTTGAATGTGTTTGACTTTCATTTGATTCAATTAGTTTTTTTTGAATGTGTTTGAATTTCATTTGCTTTAATTAGATTTTTTTAGATGTTTTTGACTTTTATTTGAATCAATTAGATTTGTTGAATGTATTTGACTTTCATTTGATTCAAAAAGCTTTGTTTGAATATGTTTGACTTTCATTTGATTCAAAAAGCTTAGTTTGAATGGGTTTGACTTTCATTTGATTCAATTAGCTGTTTTTTAATGTGTTTGACATTCATTTGATTCAAATAGTTTTGTTTGAATGTGTTTGACTCTCATTTGATTCAGTTGGCCTTGTTCGAATGTTTTTGACTTTCATTTGATTCAATTAGCTTTATAGAATGTATTTGACTTTCATTTGATTTAATTAGCTTTGTTTGGATGTGTTTGACTTTTATTTGATTTAATTAGCTTTGTTGAATGCATTTGACTTTCAACTGATTTAAAAAGATTTGTTTGAATGTGTTTGACTTTCATTTGATTCAATTGGCTTTGTTCGAATGTGTTTGACTTTCATTTGATTCAATTAGCTTTGTTGAATGCATTTGACTTTCATTTGATTTAAAAAGCTTTGTTTGAATGTGTTTGACTTTCATTTGATTCAATTGGCTTTGTTCGAATGTTTTTGACTTTCATTCGATTCAATTAGCTTTGTAGAATGCATTTGACTTTCATTGGATTTAAGTAGCTTTGTTTAAATATGTTTGACTTTCATTTGAATTGACTTTCATTTGATTCAATTAGGTTTGTTTGAATGTGTTTAACTTTCATTTGATTCAATTAGCTTTGTTTGAATGTGTTTGACTTTCATTTGATTCAATTAGCTTTGTAAAATGTATTTGACTTTCATTTGATTCAAATAGTTTTGTTTGAATGTGTTTGAATTTCATTTGCTTTAATTAGATTTTTTTAGATGTTTTGACTTTCATTTGATTCAATTAGATTTGTTGAATGCATTTGACTTTCATTTGATTCAAATAGTTTTGTTTGAATGTGTTTGACTCTCATTTGATTCGATTGGCTTTGTTCGAATGTTTTTTACTTTCATTTTATTCAATTAGCTTTGTAGAATGCATTTGACTTTCATTGGATTTAAGTAGCTTTGTTTAAATGTGTTTGACTTTCATTTGAATTGACTTTCATTTGATTCAATTAGGTTTGTTTGAATGTGTTTGACTTTCATTTGATTCAATTAGCTTTGTTTGAATGTGTTTGACTTTCATTTGATTCAATTAGCTTTGTAAAATGTATTTGACTTTCATTTGATTCTAATAGTTTTGTTTGAATGTATTTGAATTTCATTTGCTTTAATTAGATTTTTTTAGATGTTTTGACTTTCATTTGATTCAATTAGATTTGTTGAATGCATTTGACTTTCATTTGATTCAAATAGTTTTGTTTGAATGTGTTTGACTCTCATTTGATTCGATTGGCTTTGTTCGAATGTTTTTTACTTTCATTTTATTCAATTAGCTTTGTAGAATGCATTTGACTTTCATTGGATTTAAGTAGCTTTGTTTAAATGTGTTTGACTTTCATTGAATTGACTTTCATTTGATTCAATTAGGTTTGTTTGAATGTGTTTGACTTTCATTTGATTCAATTAGTTTTTCTTGAATGTGTTTGAATTTCATTTGCTTTAATTAGATTTTTTTAGATGTTTTTGACTTTTATTTGAATCAATTAGATTTGTTGAATGTATTTGACTTTCATTTGATTCAAAAAGCTTTGTTTGAATATGTTTGACTTTCATTTGATTCAAAAAGCTTAGTTTGAATGGGTTTGACTTTCATTTGATTCAATTAGCTGTTTTTTAATGTGTTTGACATTCATTTGATTCAAATAGTTTTGTTTGAATGTGTTTGACTCTCATTTGATTCAGTTGGCCTTGTTCGAATGTTTTTGACTTTCATTTGATTCAATTAGCTTTATAGAATGTATTTGACTTTCATTTGATTTAATTAGCTTTGTTTGGATGTGTTTGACTTTTATTTGATTTAATTAGCTTTGTTGAATGCATTTGACTTTCAACTGATTTAAAAAGATTTGTTTGAATGTGTTTGACTTTCATTTGATTCAATTGGCTTTGTTCGAATGTTTTTGACTTTCATTTGATTCAATTAGCTTTGTAGAATGCATTTAACATTCATTGGATTTAAGTAGCTTTATTTAAATGTGTTTGACTTTCATTTGAATTGATTTTCATTTGATTCAATTAGGTTTGTTTGAATGTGTTTGACTTTCATTTGATTCAATTAGCTTTGTTTGAACGTGTTTGACTTTCATTTGATTCAATTAGCTTTGTAAAATGCATTTGACTTTCATTTGATTCAAATAGTTTTGTTTGAATGTGTTTGAATTTCATTTGCTTTAATTAGATTTTTTTAGATGTTTTGACTTTCATTTGATTCAATTAGATTTGTTGAATGCATTTAACTTTCATTTGATTCAAATAGTTTTGTTTGAATGTGTTTGACTCTCATTTGATTCAATTGGCTTTGTTCGAACGTTTTTGACTTTCATTTGATTCAATTAGCTTTGTAGAATGCATTTGACTTTCATTGGATTTAAGTAGCTTTGTTTAAATGTGTTTGACTTTCATTTGAATTGGCTTTCATTTTATTCAATTAGGTTTGTTTGAATGTGTTTGACTTTCATTTGATTCAATTAACTTTGTTTGAATGTGTTTGACTTTCATTTGATTCAATTAACTTTGTAAAATGCATTTGACTTTCATTGGATTAAAGTAGCTTTGTTTAAATGTGTTTGACTTTCATTTGAATTGACTTTCATTTGATTCAATTAGCTTTGTAGAATGCATTTGACTTTCATTTGATTCAAATAATTTTGTTTAAATGTGTTTGAATTTCATTTGCTTTAATTAGATTTTTTTAGATGTTTTTGACTTTCATTTGATTCAATTAGATTTGTTGAATGTATTTGACTTTCATTTGATTCAAAAAGCTTTGTTTGAATATGTTTGACTTTCATTTGATTCAAAAAGCTTAGTTTGAATGGGTTTGACTTTCATTTGATTCAATTTGCTGTTTTTTAATGTGTTTGACATTCATTTGATTCAAATAGTTTTGTTTGAATGTGTTTGACTCTCATTTGATTCAATTGGCTTTGTTCGAATGTTTTTGACTTTCATTTGATTCAATTAGCTTTATAGAATGCATTTGACTTTCATTTGATTTAATTAGCTTTGTTTTAAATGTGTTTGACTTTCTTTTGATTTAATAGATTTTTTTAGATTTTTTTTTACTTTTATTTGATTTAACTAGCTTTGTTGAATGCATTTGACTTTAATTTCATTCAAAAAGCTTCATTTGAATGTGTTTGACTTTCATTTGATTTAATTAGCTTTGTTTGGATGTGTTTGACTTTCATTTGATTCAATTAGCTTTGTTGAATGCATTTGAATTTCAATTGATTCAAAAAGATTTGTTTGAATATGTTTGACTTTCATTTGATTCAATTGGCTTTGTTCGAATGTTTTTGACTTTCATTTGATTCAATTAGCTTTGTAGAATGCATTTAACTTTCATTGGATTTAAGTAGCTTTGTTTAAATGTGTTTGACTTTTATTTGAATTGACTTTCATTTGATTCAATTAGGTTTGTTTGAATGTGTTTGACTTTCATTTGATTCAATTAGCTTTGTTGAATGCATTTGACTTTCATTTGATTTAAAAAGCTTTGTTTGAATGTGTTTGACTTTCATTTGATTCAATTGGCTTTGTTCGAATGTTTTTGACTTTCATTCGATTCAATTAGCTTTGTAGAATGCATTTGACTTTCATTGGATTTAAGTAGCTTTGTTTAAATGTGTTTGACTTTCATTTGAATTGACTTTCATTTGATTCAATTAGGTTTGTTTGAATGTGTTTAACTTTCATTTGATTCAATTAGCATTGTTTGAATGTGTTTGACTTTCATTTGATTCAATTAGCTTTGTAAAATGTATTTGACTTTCATTTGATTCAAATAGTTTTGTTTGAATGTGTTTGAATTTCATTTGCTTTAATTAGATTTTTTTAGATGTTTTGACTTTCATTTGATTCAATTAGATTTGTTGAATGCATTTGACTTTCATTTGATTCAAATAGTTTTGGTTGAATGTGTTTGACTCTCATTTGATTCGATTGGCTTTGTTCGAATGTTTTTTACTTTCATTTTATTCAATTAGCTTTGTAGAATGCATTTGACTTTCATTGGATTTAAGTAGCTTTGTTTAAATGTGTGTGACTTTCATTTGAATTGACTTTCATTTTATTCAATTAGGTTTGTTTGAATGTGTTTGACTTTCATTTGATTCAATTAGCTTTGTTTGAATGTGTTTGACTTTCATTTGATTCAATTAACTTTGTAAAATGCATTTGACTTTCATTGGATTAAAGTAGCTTTGTTTAAATGTGTTTGACTTTCATTTGAATTGACTTTCATTTGATTCAATTAGCTTTGTAGAATGCATTTGACTTTCATTTGATTCAAATAGTTTTGTTTGAATGCGATTGAATTTCATTTGCTTTAATTAGATTTTTTTAGATGTTTTTGACTTTCATTTGATTCAATTAGATTTGTTGAATGTATTTGACTTTCATTTGATTCAAAAAGCATTGTTTGAATATGTTTGACTTTCATTTGATTCAAAAAGCTTTGTTTGAATGGGTTTGACTTTCATTTGATTCAATTAGCTGTTTTTTAATGTGTTTGACTTTCATTTCATTTGATTCAATTAGCTGTTTTTTAATGTGTTTGACTTTCATTTGATTCAAAAAGCTTTGTTTGAATGTGTTTGACTCTCATTTGATTCAGTTGGCCTTGTTCGAATGTTTTTGACTTTCATTTGATTCAATTAGCTTTATAGAATGTATTTGACTTTCATTTGATTTAATTAGCTTTGTTTGGATGTGTTTGACTTTTATTTGATTTAATTAGCTTTGTTGAATGCATTTGACTTTCAACTGATTTAAAAAGATTTGTTTGAATGTGTTTGACTTTCATTTGATTCAATTGGCTTTGTTCGAATGTTTTTGACTTTCATTTGATTCAATTAGCTTTGTAAAATGCATTTAACATTCATTGGATTTAAGTAGCTTTGTTTAAATGTGTTTGACTTTCATTTGAATTGACTTTCATTTGATTCAATTAGGTTTGTTTGAATGTGTTTGACTTTCATTTGATTCAATTAGCTTTGTTTGAACGTGTTTGACTTTCATTTGATTCAATTAGCTTTGTAAAATGCATTTGACTTTCATTTGATTCAAATAGTTTTGTTTGAATGTGTTTGAATTTCATTTGCTTTAATTAGATTTTTTTAGATGTTTTGACTTTCATTTGATTCAATTAGATTTGTTGAATGCATTTGACTTTCATTTGATTCAAATAGTTTTGTTTGAATGTGTTTGACTCTCATTTGATTCAATTGGCTTTGTTCGAATGTTTTTGACTTTCATTTGATTCAATTAGCTTTGTAGAATGCATTTGACTTTCATTGGATTTAAGTAGCTTTGTTTAAATGTGTTTGGCTTTCATTTTATTCAATTAGGTTTGTTTGAATGTGTTTGACTTTCATTTGATTCAATTAGCTTTGTTTGAATGTGTTTGACTTTCATTTGATTCAAATAACTTTGTAAAATGCATTTGACTTTCATTGGATTAAAGTAGCTTTGTTTAAATGTGTTTGACTTTCATTTGAATTGACTTTCATTTGATTCAATTAGCTTTGTAGAATGCATTTGACTTTCATTTGATTCAAATAATTTTGTTTAAATGTGTTTGAATTTCATTTGCTTTAATTAGATTTTTTTAGATGTTTTTGACTTTCATTTGATTCAATTAGATTTGTTGAATGTATTTCACTTTCATTTGATTCAAAAAGCTTTGTTTGAATATGTTTGACTTTCATTTGATTCAAAAAGCTTAGTTTGAATGGGTTTGACTTTCATTTGATTCAATTTGCTGTTTTTTAATGTGTTTGACATTCATTTGATTCAAATAGTTTTGTTTGAATGTGTTTGACTCTCATTTGATTCAATTGGCTTTGTTCGAATGTTTTTGACTTTCATTTGATTCAATTAGCTTTATAGAATGCATTTGACTTTCATTTGATTTAATTAGCTTTGTTTTAAATGTGTTTGACTATCTTTTGATTTAATAGATTTTTTTAGATTTTTTTTTACTTTTATTTGATTTAACTAGCTTTGTTGAATGCATTTGACTTTAATTTCATTCAAAAAGCTTCATTTGAATGTGTTTGACTTTCATTTGATTTAATTAGCTTTGTTTGGATGTGTTTGACTTTCATTTGATTCAATTAGCTTTGTTGAATGCATTTGAATTTCAATTGATTCAAAAAGATTTGTTTGAATATGTTTGACTTTCATTTGATTCAATTGGCTTTGTTCGAATGTTTTTGACTTTCATTTGATTCAATTAGCTTTGTAGAATGCATTTAACTTTCATTGGATTTAAGTAGCTTTGTTTAAATGTGTTTGACTTTTATTTGAATTGACTTTCATTTGATTCAATTAGGTTTGTTTGAATGTGTTTGACTTTCATTTGATTCAATTAGCTTTGTTGAATGCATTTGACTTTCATTTGATTTAAAAAGCTTTGTTTGAATGTGTTTGACTTTCATTTGATTCAATAGGCTTTGTTCAAATGTTTTTGACTTTCATTCGATTCAATTAGCTTTGTAGAATGCATTTGACTTTCATTGGATTTAAGTAGCTTTGTTTAAATGTGTTTGACTTTCATTCTAATTGACTTTCATTTGATTCAATTAGGTTTGTTTGAATGTGTTTAACTTTCATTTGATTCAATTAGCTTTGTTTGAATGTGTTTGACTTTCATTTGATTCAATTAGCTTTGTAAAATGTATTTGACTTTCATTTGATTCAAATAGTTTTGTTTGAATGTGTTTGAATTTCATTTGCTTTAATTAGATTTTTTTAGATGTTTTGACTTTCATTTGATTCAATTAGATTTGTTGAATGCATTTGACTTTCATTTGATTCAAATAGTTTTGTTTGAATGTGTTTGACTCTCATTTGATTCGATTGGCTTTGTTCGAATGTTTTTTACTTTCATTTTATTCAATTAGCTTTGTAGAATGCATTTGACTTTCATTGGATTTAAGTAGCTTTGTTTAAATGTGTTTGACTTTCATTGAATTGACTTTCATTTGATTCAATTAGGTTTGTTTGAATGTGTTTGACTTTCATTTGATTCAATTAGTTTTTTTTTAATGTGTTTGAATTTCATTTGCTTTAATTAGATTTTTTTAGATGTTTTTGACTTTTATTTGAATCAATTAGATTTGTTGAATGTATTTGACTTTCATTTGATTCAAAAAGCTTTGTTTGAATATGTTTGACTTTCATTTGATTAAAAAAGCTTAGTTTGAATGGGTTTGACTTTCATTTGATTCAATTAGCTGTTTTTTAATGTGTTTGACATTCATTTGATTCAAATAGTTTTGTTTGAATGTGTTTGACTCTCATTTGATTCAATTGGCTTTATTCGAATGTTTTTGACTTTCATTTGATTCAATTAGCTTTATAGAATGCATTTGACTTTCATTTGATTTAATTAGCTTTGTTTTAAATGTGTTTGACTTTCTTTTGATTTAATAGATTTTTTTAGATTTTTTTTTACTTTTATTTGATTTAACTAGCTTTGTTGAATGCATTTGACTTTAATTTCATTCAAAAAGCTTCGTTTCAATGTGTTTGACTTTCATTTGATTTAATTAGCTTTGTTTGGATGTGCTTGACTTTCATTTGATACAATTTGCTTTGTTAAATGCATTTGACTTTCAATTGATTCAAAAAGATTTGTTTGAATATGTTTGACTTTCATTTGATTCAATTGGCTTTGTTCGAATGTTTTTTACTTTCATTTGATTCAATTAGATTTGTAGAATGCATTTAACTTTCATTGGATTTAAGTAGCTTTGTTTAAATGTGTTTGACTTTTATTTGAATTGACTTTCATTTGATTCAATTAGGTTTGTTTGAATGTGTTTGACTTTCATTTGATTCAATTAGCTTTGTTGAATGCATTTGACTTTCATTTGATTTAAAAAGCTTTGTTTGAATGTGTTTGACTTTCATTTGATTCAATTGGCTTTGTTCGAATGTTTTTGACTTTCATTCGATTCAATTAGCTTTGTAGAATGCATTTGACTTTCATTGGATTTAAGTAGCTTTGTTTAAATGTGTTTGACTTTCATTTGAATTGAATTTCATTTGATTCAATTAGGTTTGTTTGAATGTGTTTGACTTTCATTTGATTCAATTAGCTTTGTTTGAATGTGTTTGACTTTCATTTGATTCAATTAGGTTTGTTTGAATGTGTTTGACTTTCATTTGATTCAATTAGCTTTGTTTGAATGTGTTTGACTTTCATTTTATTCAATTAGCTTTGTAAAATGTATTTGACTTTCATTTGATTCAAATAGTTTTGTTTGAATGTGTTTGAATTTCATTTGCTTTAATTAGATTTTTTTAGATGTTTTGACTTTCATTTGATTCAATTAGATTTGTTGAATGCATTTGACTTTCATTTGATTCAAATAGTTTTGTTTGAATGTGTTTGACTCTCATTTGATTCGATTGGCTTTGTTCGAATGTTTTTGACTTTCATTTGATTCAATTAGCTTTGTAGAATGCATTTGACTTTCATTGGATTTAAGTAGCTTTGTTTAAATGTGTTTGACTTTCATTTGAATTGACTTTCATTTGATTTAATTAGGTTTGTTTGAATGTGTTTGACTTTCATTTGATTCAATTAGCTTAGTTTGAATGTGTTTGACTTTCATTTGATTCAATTAGCATTGTAAAACGCATTTGACTTTCATTTGATTCAAATAGTTTTGTTGGAATGTGTTTGAATTTCATTTGCTTTAATTAGATTTTTTTAGATGTTTTGACTTTCATTTGATTCAATTAGATTTGTTGAATGCATTTGACTTTCATTTGATTCAAATAGTTTTATTTGAATGTGTTTGACTCTCATTTGATTCGTTTGGCTTTGTTCGAATGTTTTTGACTTTCATTTTATTCAATTAGCTTTGTAGAATGCATTTGACTTTCATTGGATTTAAGTAGCTTTGTTTAAATGTGTTTGACTTTCATTGAATTGACTTTCATTTGATTAAATTAGGTTTGTTTGAATGTGTTTGACTTTCATTTGATTCAATTGGCTTTGTTTGAATGTGTTTGACTTTAATTTGATTCAATTAACTTTGTAAAATGCATTTGACTTTCATTTGATTCAAATAGTTTTGTTTGAATGTGTTTGAATTTCATTTGCTTTAATTATATTTTTTTAGATGTTTTTGACTTTCATTTGATTCAATTAGATTTGTTGAATGTATTTGACTTTCATTTGATTCAAAAATCTTTGTTTGAATATGTTTGACTTTCATTTGATTCAAAAAGCTTAGTTTGAATGGGTTTGACTTTCATTTGATTCAATTAGTTGTTTTTTAATGTGTTTGACATTCATTTGATTCAAATAGTTTTGTTTGAATGTGTTTGACTCTCATTTGATTCAATTGGCTTTGTTCGAATGTTTTTGACTTTCATTTGATTCAATTAGCTTTATAGAATGCATTTGACTTTCATTTGATTTAATTAGTTTTGTTTTAAATGTGTTTGACTTTCTTTTGATTTAATAAATTTTTTTAGATTTTTTTTTACTTTTATTTGATTTAACTAGCTTTGTTGAATGCATTTGACTTTAATTTCATTCAAAAAGCTTTGTTTGAATGTGTTTGACTTTCATTTGATTTAATTAGCTTTGTTTGGATGTGTTTGACTTTCATTTGATTCAATTAGCTTTGTTGAATGCATTTGACTTTCAATTGATTCAAAAAGATTTGTTTGAATATGTTTGACTTTCATTTGATTCAATTGGCTTTGTTCGAATGTTTTTGACTTTCATTTGATTCAGTTAGCTTTGTAGAATGCATTTAACTTTCATTGGATTTAAGTAGCTTTGTTTAAATGTGTTTGACTTTTATTTGAATTGACTTTCATTTGATTCAATTAGGATTGTTTGAATGTGTTTGACTTTCATTTGATTCAACTAGCTTTGTTGAATGCATTTGACTTTCATTTGATTTAAAAAGCTTTGATTGAAAGTGTTTGACTTTCATTTGATTCAATTGGCTTTGTTCTAATGCTTTTGACTTTCATTCGATTCAATTAGCTTTGTAGAATGCATTTGACTTTCATTGGATTAAAGTAGCTTTGTTTAAATGTGTTTGACTTTCATTTGAATTCACTTTCATTTTATTCAATTAGCTTTGTACAATGCATTTGACTTTCATTTGATTCAAATAGTTTTGTTTGAATGTGTTGTAATTTCATTTGCTTTAATTAGATTTTTTTAGATGTTTTTGACTTACATTTGATTCAATTAGATTTGTTGAATGCATTTGACTTAAATTTCATTCAAAAAACTTCGTTTGAATGTGTTTGACTTTCATTTGATTTAATTAGCTTTGTTTGAATGTTTTTGACTTACTTTTGATTCAATTAGCTTTGTAGAATGCATTTGACTTTCACTTGATTTAATTAGCTTTGTTATAAATGTGTTTGACTTTCATTTGAATTGACTTTCATTTGATTCAATTAGGTTTGTTTGAATGAGTTTCACTTTCATTTGATTCAATTAGCTTTGTTTGAATGTGTTTGACTTTCATTTGGTTTAATTAGATTTTTTTAGATGTTTTTGACTTTCATTTGATTCAATTAGATTTGTTGAACGCATTTGACTTTAATTTCATTCAAAAAGTTTCGTTTGAATGTGTTTGAATTTCATCTGATTTAATTAGCTTTGTTCGAATGTTTTTTACTTTCATTTTATTCAATTAGCTTTGTAGAATACCTTTGACTTTCATTTGATTTAATTAGCTTTGTTTTAAATGTGTTTGACTTTCTTTTGATTTAATTTGATTTTTTTAGATTTTTTTTTACTTTTATTTGATTTAACTAGTTTTGTTGAATGTATTTGACTTTAATTTCATTCAAAAAGCTTCGTTTAAATGTGTTTGACTTTCATTTGATTTAATTAGCTTTGTTTGGATGTGTTTGACTTTCATTTGATTCAATTAGCTTTGTTGAATGCATTTGACTTTCAATTGATTCTAAAAGATTTGTTTGAATGTGTTTGACTTTCATTTGATTCAATTGGCTTTGTTCGAATGTTTTTGACTTTCATTTGATTCAATTAGCTTTGTAGAATGCATTTAACTTTCATTGGATTTAAGTAGCTTTGTTTAAATGTGTTTGACTTTTATTTGAATTGACTTTCATTTGATTTAATTAGGTTTGTTTGAATGTGTTTGACTTTAATTTGATTCAATTGGCTTTGTTCGAATGTTTTTGACTTTCATTCGATTCAATTAGCTTTGTAGAATGCATTTGACTTTCATTGGATTAAAGTAGCTTTGTTTAAATGTGTTTGACTTTCATTTGAATTGACTTTCATTTGATTCAATTAGCTTTGTAGAACGCATTTGACTTTCATTTGATTCAAATAGTTTTGTTTGAATGTGTTTGAATTTCATTTGCTTTAATTAGATTTTTTTAGATGTTTTTGACTTACATTTTATTCAATTAGATTTGTTGAATGCATTTGACTTAAATTTCATTCAAAAAGCTTCGTTTGAATGTGTTTGACTTTCATTTGATTTAATTAGCTTTGTTTGAATGTTTTTTACTTACTTTTGATTCAATTAGCTTTGTAGAATTTATTTGACTTTCATTTGATTTAATTAGCTTTGTTTTAAATGTGTTTGACTTTATTTGAATTGACTTTCATTTGATTCAATTAGGTTTGTTTGAATGTGTTTCACTTTCATTTGATTCAATTAGCTTTGTTTGAATGTGTTTGACTTTCATTTGGTTTAATTAGATTTTTTTAGATGTTTTTGACTTTCATTTGATCCAATTAGATTTGTTGAATGCATTTGACTTTAATTTCATTCAAAAAGCTTCGTCTGAATGTGTTTCAATTTCATTTGATTTAATTAGCTTTGTTCGAATGTTTTTTACTTTCATTTTATTCAATTAGCTTTGCAGAATACCTTTGACTTTCATTTGATTTAATTCGCTTTGTTTTAAATGTGTTTGACTTTCATTTGATTTAATTAGATATTTTTAGATTTTTTTTTACTTTTATTTAATTTAATTACCTTTATTGAATACATTTGACTTTAATTTCATTCATAAAGATTCGTTTGAATGTGTTTGACATTCATTTGATTTAATTAGCTTTGTTTGGATGTGTTTGACTTTCATTTGATTCAATTAGCTTTGTTGAATGAATTTGACTTTCATTTGATTTAAAAAGCTTTGTTTGAATGTGTTTGACTTTCATTTGATTCAATTGGCTTTGTTCGAATGTTTTTGACTTTCATTCGATTCAATTAGCTTTGTAGAATGCATTTGACTTTCATTGGATTAAAGTAGCTTTGTTTAAATGTGTTTGACTTTCATTTGATTCAATTAGGTTTGTTTGAATGTGTTTTGTTTCGGGGTTTTCTGATGTCCTGCGGGAGAGTTACAACACCGAGACTGGAACCGGACGCCTGTACCTGCAAAACAACGAAGACTCCTTGTGGTAGGAGCTCCGCCTCCAACGGTCAAGTTAGTAACTGTTTAAGGAGTAATAAATGCGGAAATTAAGGAGTTTTGGTCTCTCTAGGTGAGAGTGTTCAATGTATAATCCGTGTTTTTCCGAGTTTCTCTCTCCCCTCTTAATGAGGATTAAGAGGGGTATTTATAACCTTGGGAAGCGTGCCGAGCTCTAGGTTTAGGGTAAACCTGGGGCTGACTGGGCCTCTAAACAGGATTGGGCCTTGTTGGCCAGTTTTCCCATTTGGCATGGGTAGACACGTGGCGTGTCTCAATTGGTCCGTAGTGGACGAATCTGGGACTGACACGTGGCAGGCTCCTATTGGCCTACGTGAAGGACACGTGGCAGAAGCTGGTTGGTCCACTTGTCAGACGGTGATTGGTGGATAAAAATCCCCTAATCATTTGCCCCTCACAGGCGGCACGTGACTGGTCACGTGTCACCTGTGACAGGTGTCGCATGGTGACAGGCGACGGCCTGCGACAGGTGTCGCCCTGCAATTGGCCGCGAGATATTTCCCGCCCAAATTTTGAATTTGGAAGTGACCCTTCGCCTTCTCACTTTGCCTATATAAGGAGGTGCTGACTTCGGTCATTTTCACATTTGAGAACCTTTGCGAGAGAACATTCGGACCCCTGAACTTGCTCTGACACTTTGGACTTTTGTTGCCTACCGCCTTCTCTGACAAACCGTTTGCAAAGGACTTCAGAATTCATCAATCGTCACTCGTTCAGGTAACCGTCGGTTCTCTTACTCTTAACTTTTTCCTTTATTTTTATTTTTTGAAATGGCCCCATGGAAGCACACGACACGGCCTAAGTTAGTGATCAGCCGGTCACCGGGGACGGCTGAATCTAGGACTAGGAGTGCCGCCTGCCCTTTTCTGGACCCATCTTTGCCCTTTATACAAAGTCCGACTGTATCTGTGTCTATGAAGAACGTGATGGCCAGAACAAAAAAGACGGCTAGGATCTCAAACTCAGACGGCTCCTCCCAAAGGGTGCCAATTAGTGAAACATCTGACCAGACGCCAGATGTAGAAGTAAAGAGAAGCGGCTGCCAAGCCGACAGTTCTGAGGGAGGGGTCAAGGTGGTCCCTTCCCATTTCACAGTTGATATGTCAAACTTTTCTCCTTCTAAGGGAGAGGAGGCGGGCCCCTTTGGGAGAGGGGAGGAGTCGTCCTCTTCTGACTCGTCTGAGGACGAGTCTGAGTCTAGCTCTTCTGGCCAATCTTCTCCAGGCTCAGAAGAAAGAAACAAGCGCCTACAAGAGGCGAGGAGTTCTCATGCAGTTGAGAAGGGGGATAATTGGGCGGAGCCGTCCGCTTCTTATCGAGAGGAGAACACCCCTTACTACTGCACGGTACCCCGGGGCCGGATCACGGCCATGCAAGACAAAGTGGAGAGCTTTATCGCTAACCACCAAATGGGCCCCGGATTTTTACTGTTCGTGCCGGATCCAGAAGACACAGTCGTCTGGCCGGCTGGTACCAGCCACGATGGCGCCTGTTTTGGCTGCTATGTGGCGGCCATCAAGGCTGGACTGCGCTTCCCCTTACATCCGGCTGTTCAGCGGATTTTGGATGGGTATGATTTGGGGTTATGGCAGCTAGCCCCCAACTCTTGGGTCAACGTACTCGGCTATGTGGCCGGGTGCGAAATGTACGGGGTGGAGCCAAGCTTTGAGGCTTTCGCCCACATGAACTACCTCAGCCGGACCCCTAAGTCGGGCGGTACCGGCTGGTATCAATTGACGAGCCACAGGGGCTACCTCATGACGAGAGGTAAGGCGAACAAGTGGAAGGATTGGCGGAACACTTTCCTTATTATTGAGAGTTCAGACATAGAGCTGAACAAACGCTTTAACAGGTGGAATAGGAATCCGCCTCTCCTTGCAGGCGGCCGTAGCATGCCGCCTGTCCCCCCAAAGGCTAAAAGGGAGATCCTAGACAAAGGACTCTTCAAAGTAGAGACTAGGGTGAACTCTACTTCAGGGGTACGAGAGCAAGTACCCCTTAACTGCGTCCCGAGCTTCAAGTGGCTCTATGAAGAGTACTTTTTGGCCGCCTGTGGCCTCAGCAGTCGGTGCTCTAGAGGTAGCCGGCCTGACGAATACTCTGTTTTTTCACGCTTTGTTTACTTGGTATTTTTACTAACTTTGCTGTTTATTTTTTGCAGCTGACGCCATGAGTAAAATAACAGCATCCAAGACTGCGGCGGCCATGTTGCGGGCCTCTCTCATGCAACAGTCTTGTACCAACTCCCCTAACAAGGGGGCACCCTTGGTAGGCTTTGAAACTCTTCCTCTTTTTGGAGTAGTTGTCTTATGCATATACTAACTCCTCTTTTTTTTTTTTTTATAGTCGGGCACTCCAAGAGCTTCTTCCTCGCAACAGCCGGACCCCAAGGCCCGGAGGACGACTGTTGCAAGCTCTCCTGGTTCTTCCAGGAAAATAGTGGCGGCTGAGAAGCAGCCGGCCACTTCTTCTAAAACTCCGGCGGGGCCGCCTAAAAGTATGGACAATTTCCTTGTAAAATTTTTTTACACCTGTTTCCTTCATGAATAAGTCTAACTTGCTTTTTTACGCTTGATGCAGCCGGCCCTCAGGAGCCTGACTTGGTGGAGGTAGCATAGTCCATGATAAATGCAGTGCCTCCATCTGAAAGGGAGGCGGTCAGGGGTGTCGGCACCCTTGACCTTGATGGGATTGCAGGGGTCCTTGCTGAGGTATACTTAGCGTTTTTTGAGTATTTTTATTCCAGGACGCCTGTTACCTTTTTGATTGGAAACTGACGCATGTTTTCTCTTTACTTAAGCCCTGCTCCGAGTGAACGGCCTTCGCAAGCCGCTTGATCGGAAGAATAAACAGGTAAAGGCTGCAAAAGCTATGGCCGCCTCTAACTGTGATAAGGCAATGTTTCAAATTGCCCAAAATGAAGTTCTGACCATTGATATTCTTTATTATCAGGCGCAGGCTGCCGCCGCTATCCGGGCCCAGTTAGAGGCGGCCCAGAAGAGGAACAGCGAGCTGGAGGCGACCGTCTCCAATCTCAAGGCCGAGCTTAAACCCCTCCGCCAAAAAATGCTCTCATACGAAGTCATGGAGAAATCCTTGGCTAGCGTAAAGGAACAACTGGTGACTCAGGAGAAGAGTCTCACTAAAGAGCTCTCGGAAAAGGCTGAGCAAGAGAAGAGAGAGCTCGTCCGAGAGATGATGGAAGACTCTTCCCAGATCCAGCGTATGACCTGGAGCCGCCTCTTCCCCAGTGCCGATTTTGCCTCTTGGGAGAAAACGTACCGCCAGTGCTCTGAAACATATAATCAAGAGATCCTGGCGGCTGCTGAGGACGAGGCGTTTGAGGAGGCCTTGGAGGGGGAGCAGCCGATAGTGGCGCTTGTGCCGCTTGGGGGCAAGGCATCGAAGAAGGATGCAGCGGAGGCCGAGTCTAGCAAGAAGAATGCTGACCAGGCGGACGCTGCTAATGTTTAGGATTTGCCCCCTTCATAAGCTTTTGTCTTCTTTCACGGCCTGCGTGCCGTTTGATTGTATTTACCCGGCCAGGGGGCCGGGGTTCTGAATATTTTACTCAATGAAATTTTATGTTTCTTGAAATTTGTCTAAGTGTTGAATATTTGATATTGAATTGTACACTATATCGACTGTTTTGCATGGCCGATTGTAGACAGGTACGAATGGTCTGCCTATGCCCCTGGACGACTGGTTGTCTGTTTCCCAGCTGGGCGATCAGTCGGCCATTTATTCAAGACTGGACGATTGGTATTGGTCCCGTTTACAAGACTGGATAACCCTTAGGCAGGCGGTCCTTTATTTGTAAAATTAACTAAGTAAAAAAGAGTTTTCTTACTTGTATTTTGTAGGCTAGACTTTAGGCAGTCTATGACTGGATTACCTTTAGGCAGGCGGTCCTGTCATTTGTAAAATTTACTAAGTAAGAAAGAGTATTCTTACTTGTGTTTTTTGAGCTGTAGGCAGTCTAGGACTATGACTGTTACCTAATCGCCGATTGATTGAGTAGTAGGGGTATCAAGCGGTGGGTACCGGTTGTTCCCCTTTATTTGCCAATGTTTGTTGGCTATTAACTCGAAGGTAAAACTAGTAGGAATAGTAGTTTGAATGCCCTTGTTTGCCAAAAAACAGGTGGCCTATTCAAACTTTTTAGGTTCCATGCCAAGTTTTGGGAGAGTGACTATGAGTTAAGTTGGTGTTACTCAGTCGTCCTCATTCTAGATTGAGTAGTAGAGGTGCCAGGCGGCGGAGGCCGGCTGGACCCCTTGATTCGCCAATGTTTGTTGGCTATTAACTCAAAAGGTACCCCCTGCATTTATCCCAAGTAATACAGGTGGTAATCCGACTCAGATGTCAACTGTTACCACTAGTTTGGTTAGTGATAGAAGTTATCCTTGTCTCAAAACGGCTACGTGGTTGCCCTTGGGGACAGTCGTATAGGTGCCGTGTGATTAGTTTATAGAACAATGTTCCACCCAAAAGGGAGCTGCTCTCTGCGACGAATTTCATCCGGATGGATGCCGTCGGACGCCTGCTATAATGTTGGGACAGGTCGAATTGAATTTTTATATTTTGATCAGTTGGCTTGACGCCTGGTCTGATCATGTTTTTTGATAGTTCTTGGTGAACTATCTATTATGTGAGGGTAGCCGGTCAAGCGGCGTGCCCCTCTTAATTTAAACATAGAGAGTGGCCGACTATTTGTCAGTTGGCATGCCCCTCTTAAATAAAAATAAATATAAACATGGAGAGTAGCCGACTGTTGGTCAGTTGGCATGCCCCTCTTAATACAGAATTGAATAGTAAAGATGCAAGCTTTATTCAAGTAATCCTTGACTTTACACTTTTCAAAAGAAATATTTCTTAAGGTTATCTACGTTCCAGGTTCGAGGTAGCGGCTGGCCGTCTGGTGTTTCCAGACGGTAGGTACCGTCTCTAACCTCTTCATATATTCGGTAGGGGCCTTCCCAGTTGGGAGTTAGCTTGCCAGACTCGTTAGCCCTACCAACAGCTTCCATTTTTCTAAGTACAAAGTCCCCCACTTTGAGTGGGCGCCTGTGCACTTTTTTGTTGTATGATCGAGTCATTCTCAGGCGGTAAATCTCATGGCGTAAGACAGCATTGCCCCTCTTTTCAGGGAGTGAGTCTAATGCCAGGCGCATGGCTTCCCAGTTTGCCTCTTCGTCATATAGCATGACTCGAAGAGTCGGCTCGTAGTGCTCTATTGGGAGAACAGCCTCCGCACCATAAGTTAGGAGGAATGGAGTTTCTCCAGTCGCCCCTTTTTCAGTCGTCCTAATGGCCCCGAGAACATGTGGTAGTTCATCCGCCCATAGGCCGCCTGCTCGTTCAATCTTTTTCTTCAGACCGTCTGAGATAATTTTATTAAAGGCTTCTACCTGGCCGTTTGCTTGTGGACGGCCGACAGATGCAAAATAGTGTGCAATTCCTTGGTCACCCAACCAGCTTTTGAGAACAGGCGTCTCAAATTGGGGACCATTATCAAAAACCATAGACATGGGAACCCCGAACCGAGTGATGACATTCCTCCAAATGAACGAAATTACATCCTTCGTCTTGATTCCCTTAACAGCCTCCGCCTCTACCCATTTAGTGAAGTAGTCGACAGCAACAAGTATGTACCTCCTTCCGCCTGTAGCAGGCGTATATGGACCCAGAATATCCATGCCCCATTTAGCAAACGGTAGGGGGCTATGAATGGTGGTGAGGTCAGTAGCCGGACGGTGAATTAGTTTGCCAAACCTTTGACACTTATCACACTTTTTCACCATCTCCATAGCATCAGCTTCTATGGTAGGCCAGAAGTAGCCCTGGTGCCTTGCCCGTTGAGCAAGCGTCCTTCCGCCTATATGCGAAGCACAGAAACCAGAGTGAAGGTCATCTAGTATCTCTCGCCCTTTTTCTGGAGTAACACACTTTAAGAAGGGTTGAAGGTACCCTCTTTTGTGAAGTTCTCCCTTTATCATTTCAAAATTGGTGGCTCGTCTTTTCAGTACTGCCGCCTGTTGATGATCATCCGGCAGGGTACCGTTAGTCAGATATGCCCTAATTGGATCCATCCAGGTTGAGCTTCTGTCTAGGATTCCAATAGGGTCTCCCTCAATGCTTCTCCTTTCCACTACTTCCCAAAAAACGGTTCGAGGAGTATCACAGGAGGCGGATGATGCTAATTTTGAAAGCGCATCCGCTTGGTTATTTTCTGATCTCGGTACTTGGACCAGATGGAAATCCTCAAGGGAGCCGACTGCTTGACGGACCGCCTGTAAATACTTGATCATGGCCGGATGGGTCGCTTCGTATTCGCCATTGTACTGACTCACTATCAATTGTGAATCAGAACAGGCGTCTATTTTTCTTGCCCCTGCCGCCTTGCACATGCGGATACCGGCTAGTAAAGCTTCATATTCTGCCTCATTGTTTGAAGCCTGAAAACTGAAACGTAAAGCATACTCGTACCTGTCGCCTTCTGGCGACTGACATATGACGCCTGCTCCACAACCAGTTGAAGTGGAGCTTCCATCCACATATACCTTCCAGACTTGGTCTGGAACTTGAGAGTCAGGGGGACGAGTCATTTCAACAATAAAGTCAGCAAAGGCTTGCCCCTTCACTGCTTTTCTAGGCTCGAAGGTAACTTCGAGGCTCTGTATTTCTATGGCCCATTTGATCATTCGGCCTGACGACTCCATGGTGGTCAGTGGCCGCTTGATCGGTTGATCTGTATACACAACGACTGCATGCGCCAAAAAGTAGGGCTTTAATTTTTTAACAGCCATGAAGAGTGCAAGACCAAACTTCTCCACTAAGAGATACCTCAACTCGGCATTTTTCAGCACATGGCTGACAAAGTAGACCGGGAGCTGACAGCCGTCTCTTTCAGCAAGGAGAACAGCGCTTAACGCATGATAAGAGACGGCCAGGTACATGTAGAGTACTTCTTTGGGCAAAGGGCTGACTAGCCTTGGCAAGGAATGCAAGTGAACTTTCAATTTTTGGAAGGCCGCCTCAGCATCCGGCCCCCATTCAAACCTTGCCTTTTTCTTAATTGCCTGGAAAAAGTATAGGCATTTGTCGCCTGATCGACTTAGGAATCTACCCAAGGCCGCCAGACAACCTGTTAACTTCTTAACCTCTCGGACGGTGCGGGGCGACTGCATGTTGATGACCGCCTGCACCTTCTCAGGGTTCGCCTCTATTCCTCTCTGATTAATGAGAAATCCGAGAAATTTCCCAGACTCAACTCCAAAGACACATTTCTTGGGATTAAGCATGACATGGTGCCGCCTGAGTGTGGCGAAAGTTTCTTGGAGGTCCGACAGATGATCTTTCTGAAGTTTAGACTTGACAATAATATCATCAATATATGCCTCGACATTTCTCCCAATCTGATCAAAGAACACAGTGTTTATCATTCGTTGGAAGGTGGCCGGGGCATTCTTATGACCAAACGGCATGACCGTGTAACAGTATAACCCTTGATCAGTGACGAAGGCCGTCTTCTCCTGATCCTTTTTCAATAAAGGTATTTGATGGAAACCAGAGTAGGCGTCCATAAAACTCATCAAAGCATGGCCGGCTGTTGAGTCGACCAGGTTGTCAATTTTTGGCAGAGGGTAACTGTCTTTTGGGCACGCCTTATTCAAGTCTGTGTAGTCTACACACATTCGCCAGGTACCATTCGGCTTTTTAACAAGCACAACATTTGCAACCCAGTCTTGGAAGTAACATTGCCGAATGAATCCTGCATCAAGTAATTTTTTAACTTCGGCGGCTGCCGCCTGGCTTCTTTCCTGGCCATGGTTCCGCTTCTTCTGCCTTACCGGCTTCTTTTTTGGATCCACAGCCAGTTTATGTACCGCCAGCTCAGAACTAATGCCTGGCATTTCATGGACTTCGAATGCAAAGATGTCCTTGTATTCTTTCAAGAGATTGTGAAAGTCTTCACCCAGGACCCCTAGAGCAGTCGTCCCAACTTTAACTGTTCTGTCAGGACGTGAGGCATCTAAGATCAGGTCCGTATGCTCACCAGCTGGCTGAGGGCGGAATTCATCCGACCGCTCCTCTGCCAATGATTGCTATTTTTTATCTTTTTTTGTGGCCCCCATCTGGGACGCCTTTCTTTTCTTGCCGCCTGCTTCTTGAACAGGCGCATTATCTTTGACATTGTCAAAGGCAGTTTTTTCTCCACTGGACCCAGCGGCCATTGCAGTGGGCTTGACATCCGAGAGATAGCACTCTCGGGCCATCCTCTGATCTCCCCTTAGGGAGCCGACTGTTCCATTATCCCTCTCAAACTTGAGCAACATAAGAGATGGGATTATTACAGCCTTGGAATTATTTAAGGTTGGTCGTCCCAGAATCATGTTGTAGGCCGAGAGTTCTTCTACCACCAAGAACCGGACTACCATGTGTCGTCCTTCCCCTTTTTCACCCAGGCGGATGGGTAGATCTACTCGTCCTACAGGGTGGACGACTCCCCCTCCAAACCCTACTAGAGGGTGGGAGGCCGGATGTATACAATCAGTCTTGTACTTCAGTTTGGAGAGACATTTGCTACTGATAAGATCTGAGGAGCTTCCAGTATCTATGAGAATTCGGTCAACTCTTTGATTGGCCACTTTACATTCAATGACGATAGGGTCGTCATGCGGCCCCCTGACCCCTCCTAGATCTTCTTCAGTAATGACAATCTCAGGAAATGAATTTATGGAGGGCCGTTCTGGGTGAACGGAATTTATATCCAGCCGCCTGATATTGTCTTTGTTGCCCCTAATAGTGGGACCTCCTCCTGCGAAGCCGCCTACAATAGTGTAGACGACTGCATCATCTGTATCAGAGATGTCGGCCTGTTGATTCTTTTTGGCCGACTGTTTTTTCGAGGAGGTGTTCCCCGTGGATTTCTTGACAAAAGAGTCAAGATCACCTTGCTCAGCCAGGCGGTCCAGATACCGCATGAGACTGATGCATTCGTTGGTGTGATGACCAACATCTTCATGATAATCACAGAATTTTTCCTGGTTCCGATTGCTTGCAGAACCCTTCATGGGGACCGGCTTCTCAATAGAGATCCGTCCCTTGATTTCTTTCAGGATAGCTTTGCTATCCTTGTTAAACGCATACTTTGGGGAGTATGGCTTGAATTCTTTTTTCTTCTTCTGGGCCGGCTGTTTAGAGGAATCAGCCGCCCAGACCTCTTTTCTCTTCTTTAGATCTTTGTTTGACGACTGTATCTGTCGTCCTTCTCTTTTGTCGAACTTTTTCCCGTCCGACTGTTTTGCTGTACTACAAAGATCAGTCGCCTGTATGTAGGCTTCTGCTTCAATCAAGGCCTCCTGAAGAGTCGCCACCCTCTTTCGAACCAGATCGAATTTGAAGGTCGACCCGTCTTTGAGACCCCTGAAAAAGTCATTATAGGCCACCTCATCTGGTAACCCTTGAATCTGTATTCTCATCAGGTTAAACCGCCTGATGAGGATCGAAGCCCCTCCTTCTCACCCTGCTGAATTGTTCCCAAATCAAGGGTCGTCTTCTTCGCTGGAATGTTCATGGCGAAGTTGGAGGTGAACAAGTAAGCAAGCGTCCTGAAGTTGTTTACACAACCAGTCGGCAGGTTGCCGAACCATTGCTGTGCAATTCCTTTGAGAGTCGCTGGAAAACACTTGCACCAAGTGGGATCATCCAACCCTTGAAGGTACATTAGGTTGGAGAATGCCATCAGATGGTCTTCTGGGTTAGTAGTGCCATCATAGGCGCCTACTAACACATTTTTCACTTTGGCCGGCTGAGCGGCTTCAGTGATTTCCTTGGAGAAGGCCGACGGCTGTTCACCAAGTCTAAGCAACCGTAGCTGCCAGTCCAAAGGTTGGACATTTTTAGCTGCCTGTCCACCAAACGGAGGTGGCGGCATAAAATACTGTTGTTGTGGTACAAACGGTAAGTTTGGTACCGCCTGGCCGCTATGAAAGCCGGACTGACGGGAGGTGCCGCCTGACTGACTCTCATGATACGACTGGGTATGCCTCAACGAGGTATTTCGCAGACTTTCTTGAAAATTTGAAGTAGAGGCCGGCTCTGACAGTCGGTCACTCTTCTTCTGCTCTAACAGCAGACGAGCGTCTGTGTATGTTTTCTTCGACCCGTCCGCCTGAATGTGACGAACAGGTTTCCTCTTTCCTGGAGTAGGAAAATGGTATTTTGTGAGATCAAGGGTAGGCGGCTCCCACTTCCTGGATTTAGGATGAGGAGTTCCCTCTCGTCCTTGAACCGGCTTCCTCTTGCTTGAAGCGGATGGTTTCTTAGCCGACTGCTCCTTGGTCAGAGCAGGCGGCTTCTTGTTGAGCAACTCTTGAATCTCCCCCTTGAAGCCCCTCATGAAGGTCATGAGTTCGTTTCTTGTAATGGGAGCAGACCCATCAATCGCCTGCGGCCGAACAGACGGTGCGCCTGCTGGCTCGCTTTCAGTTTGAAAATGCTCCCGTTCCGTCCTTTCGGTCTGACGGGTACGTCGGGCCCTTAGGGTCCCGTCTGGAGCTGTGTGAGCTTCAACTTCAAGTTCATTGTCGGTGTCATGGTCCGACTGGACTTGAGGGTCGTCTAGGGGACGCCTCTCTTCAAAAGTCGGTACAAACGTGGATGCCATCTCAGAAGTACTCTCCCCACAGACGGCGCCAAAATGTTTCGGGGTTTTCTGATGTCCTGCGGGAGAGTTACAACACCGAGACTGGAACTGGACGCCTGTACCTGCAAAACAACGAAGACTCCTTGTGGTAGGAGCTCCGCCTCCAACGGTCAAGTTAGTAACTGTTTAAGGAGTAATAAATGCGGAAATTAAGGAGTTTTGGTCTCTCTAGGTGAGAGTGTTCAATGTATAATCCGTGTTTTTCCGAGTTTCTCTCACCCCTCTTAATGAGGATTAAGAGGGGTATTTATAACCTTGGGAAGCGTGCCGAGCTCTAGGTTTAGGGTAAACCTGGGGCTGACTAGGCCTCTAAACAGGATTGGGCCTTGTTGGCCAGTTTTCCCATTTGGCATGGGTAGACACGTGGCGTGTCTCAATTGGTCCGTAGTGGACGAATCTGGGACTGACACGTGGCAGGCTCCTATTGGCCTACGTGAAGGACACGTGGCACAAGCTGGTTGGTCCACTTGTCAGACGGTGATTGGTGGATAAAAATCCCCTAATCATGTTTGACTTTCATTTGATTTAATTAGCTTTGTTTGAATGTTTTTGACTTTCTTTTGATTCAATTAGCTTTGTAGAATGCATTTGACTTTCATTTGATTTAATTAGCTTTGTTTTAAATGTGTTTGACTTTATTTGAATTGACTTTCATTTGATTCAATTAGGTTTGTTTGAATGTGTTTCACTTTCATTTGATTCAATTAGCTTTGTTTGAATGTGTTTGACTTTCATTTGGTTTAATTAGATTTTTTTAGATGTTTTTGACTTTCATTTGATTCAATTAGATTTGTTGAATGCATTTGACTTTAATTTTATTCAAAAAGCTTCGTCTGAATGTGTTTGAATTTCATTTGATTTAATTAGCTTTGTTCGAATGTTTTTTACTTTCATTTTATTCAATTAGCTTTGTAGAATACCTTTGACTTTCATTTGATTTAATTCGCTTTGTTTTAAATGTGTTTGACTTTCATTTGATTTAATTAGATATTTTTAGATTTTTTTTTACTTTTATTTAATTTAATTCCCTTTATTGAATGCATTTGACTTTAATTTCATTCAAAAAGATTCGTTTGAATGTGTTTGACATTCATTTGATTTAATTAGCTTTGTTTGGATGTGTTTGACTTTCATTTGATTCAATTAGCTTTGTTGAATGAATTTGACTTTCATTTGATTTAAAAAGCTTTGTTTGAATGTGTTTGACTTTCATTTGATTCAATTGGCTTTGTTCGAATGTTTTTTACTTTCATTCGATTCAATTAGCTTTGTAGAATGCATTTGACTTTTATTGGATTAAAGTAGCTTTGTTTAAATGTGTTTGACTTTCATTTGATTCAATTAGGTTTGTTTGAATGTGTTTGACTTTCATTTGACTCAATTAGCTTTGTTTGAATGTGTTTGACTTTCATTTGATTCAATTAGCTTTGTAGAATGCATTTGAATTTCATTTGATTCAAATAGTTTTGTTTGAATGTGTTTGAATTTCATTTGCTTTAATTAGATTTTTTTAGATGTTTTTGACTTACATTTGATTCAATTAGATTTGTTGAATGCATTTGACTTAAATTTCATTCAAAAAGCTTCGTTTGAATGTGTTTGACTTTCATTTGATTTAATTAGCTTTATTTGAATGTTTTTGACTTTCTTTTGATTCAATTAGCTTTGTAGAATGCATTTGACTTTCATTTGATTTAATTAGCTTTGTTTTAAATGTGTTTGACTTTATTTGAATTGACTTTCATTTGATTCAATTAGGTTTGTTTGAATGTGTTTGACTTTCATTTGATTCAATTAGCTTTGTTTGAATGTGTTTGACTTTCATTTGGTTTAATTAGATTTTTTTAGATGTTTTTGACTTTCATTTGATTCAATTAGATTTGTTGAATGCATTTGACTTTAATTTCATTCAAAAAGCTTCGTCTGAATGTGTTTCAATTTCATTTGATTTAATTAGCTTTGTTCGAATGTTTTTTACTTTCATTTTATTCAATTAACTTTGTAGAATACCTTTGACTTTCATTTGATTTAATTCGCTTTGTTTTAAATGTGTTTGACTTTCATTTGATTTAATTAGATATTTTTAGATTTTTTTTACTTTTATTTAATTTAATTCCCTTTATTGAATGCATTTGACTTTAATTTCATTCAAAAAGATTCGTTTGAATGTGTTTTACATTCATTTGATTTAATTAGCTTTGTTTGGATGTGTTTGACTTTCATTTGATTCAATTAGCTTTGTTGAATGAATTTGACTTTCATTTGATTTAAAAAGCTTTGTTTGAATGTGTTTGACTTTCATTTGATTCAATTGGCTTTGTTCGAATGTTTTTGACTTTCATTCGATTCAATTAGCTTTGTAGAATGCATTTGACTTTCATTGGATTAAAGTAGCTTTGTTTAAATGTGTTTGACTTTCATTTGATTCAATTAGGTTTGTTTGAATGTGTTTGACTTTCATTTGATTCAATTAGCTTTGTTTGAATGTGTTTGACTTTCATTTGATTCAATTAGCTTTGTAAAATGCATTTGACTTTCATTTGATTCAAATAGTTTTTTTTGAATGTGTTTGAATTTCATTTGCTTTAATTAGATTTATTTAGATGTTTTGACTTTCATTTGATTCAATTAGATTTTTTGAATGCATTTGACTTTCATTTGATTCAAATAGTTTTGTTTGAATGTGTTTGACTCTCATTTGATTCAATTGGCTTTGTTCGAATGTTTTTGACTTTCATTTGATTCAATTAGCTTGGTAGAATGCATTTGACTTTCATTTGATTTAAGTAGCTTTGTTTAAATGTGTTTGACTTTCATTTGAAATTGACTTTCATTTGATACAATTAGGTTTGTTTGAATGTGTTTGACTTTCATTTGATTCAATTAGCTTTGTTTGAATGTGTTTGACTTTCATTTGATTCAATTAACTTTGTAAAATGCATTTGACTTTCATTTGATTCAAATAGTTTTGTTTGAATGTGTTTGAATTTCATTTGCTTAAATTAGATTTTTTTAGATGTTTTTGACTTTCATTTGATTCAATTAGATTTGTTGAATGTATTTGACTTTCATTTGATTCAAAAAGCTTTGTTTGAATATGATTGACTTTCATTTGATTCAAAAAGCTTTGTTTGAATGGGTTTGACTTTCATTTGATTCAATTAGCTCTGTTTCAATGTGTTTGACTTTCATTTGATTCAATTAGCTTTGTTTGAATGTGTTTGACTTTCATTTGATTCAATTAGCTCTGTTCGAATGTTTTTTATTTTCATTTGATTCAATTAGCTCTGTAGAATGCATTTGACTTTCATTTGATTTAATTAGCTTTGTTTTAGATGTGTTTGACTTTCATTTGACTTAATTAGATTGTCTTAGATTTTTTTTACTTTCATTTGATTTAATTAGCTTTGTTTGGATGTGTTTGACTTTCATTTGATTCAATTAGCTTTGTTGAATGCATTTGACTTTAATTTGATTCAAAAACCTTTGTTTGAATGTCTTTGACTTTAGTTTGATTTAATTAGCTTTGTTCGAATGTTTTTGACTTTTATTTGATTCAATTAGCTTTGTAGAATGCATTTGACTTTCATTGGATTTAAGTAGCTTTGTTTAAATGTGTTTGACTTTTATTTGAATTGACTTTCATTTGATTCAATTAGGTTTGTTTGAATGTGTTTGGCTTTCATTTGATTCAATTAGCTTTGTTTGAATGTGTTTGACTTTCATTTGATTCAATTAACTTTGTAAAATGCATTTGACTTTCATTTGATTCAAATAGTTTTGTTTGAATGTGTTTGAATTTCATTTGCTTAAATTAGATTTTTTTAGATGTTTTTGACTTTCATTTGATTCAATTAGATTTGTTGAATGTATTTGACTTTCATTTGATTCAAAAAGCTTTGTTTGAATATGTTTGACTTTCATTTGATTCAAAAAGCTTTGTTTGAATGGGTTTGACTTTCATTTGATTCAATTAGCTGTTTTTTAATGTGCTTGACTTTCATTTGATTTAAATAGTTTTGTTTGAATGTGTTTGACTCTCATTTGATTCAATTAGCTTTGTTCGAATGTTTTTGACTTTCATTTGATTCAATTAGCTTTATAGAATGCATTTGACTTTCATTTGATTTAATTAGCTTTGTTTCAAATGTGTTTGACTTTCTTTTGATTTAATTAGATTTTTTTAGATTTTTTTTTACTTGTATTTGATTTAACTAGCTTTGTTGAATGCATTTGACTTTAATTTCATTCAAAAAGCTTCGTTTGAATGTGTTTGACTTTCATTTGATATAATTAGCTTTGTTTGGATGTGTTTGACTTTCATTTGATTCAATTAGCTTTGTTGAATGCATTTGACTTTCAATTGATTCAAAAAGATTTGTTTGAATGTGTTTGACTTTCATTTGATTCAATTGGCTTTGTTCGAATGTTTTTGACTTTCATTTGATTCAATTAGCTTTGTAGAATGCATTTAACTTTCATTGGATTTAAGTAGCTTTGTTTAAATGTGTTTGACTTTCATTTGAATTGACTTTCATTTTATTCAATTAGCTTTGTTTGAATGTGTTTGACTTTCATTTGATTCAATTAGCTTTGTTTGAATGTGTTTGACTTTCATTTGATTCAATTAGCTTTGTAAAATGCATTTGACTTTCATTTGATTCAAATATTTTTGTTTGAATGTGTTTGAATTTCATTTGCTTTAATTAGATTTTTTTAGATGTTTTGACTTTAATTTGATTCAATTAGATTTGTTGAATGCATTTGACTTTCATTTGATTCAAATAGTTTTGTTTGAATGTGTTTGACTCTCATTTGATTCAATTGGCTTTGTTCGAATGTTTTTGAATTTCATTTGATTCAATTAGCTTTGTAGAATGCATTTGACTTTCATTGGATTTAAGTAGCTTTGTTTAAATGTGTTTGACTTTCATTTGATTCAATTAGGTTTGTTTGAATGTGTTTGACTTTCGTTTGATTCAATTAGCTTTGTTTGAATGTGTTTGACTTTCATTTGATTCAATTAACTTTGTAAAATGCATTTGACTTTCATTTGATTCAAATAGTTTTGTTTGAATGTGTTTGAATTTTATTTGCTTAAATAAGATTTTTTTAGATGTTTTTGACTTTCATTTGATTCAATTAGATTTGTTGAATGCATTTGACTTAAATTTCATTCAAAAAGCTTCGTTTGAATGTGTTTGACTTTTATTTGATTTAATTAGCTTTGTTTGAATGTTTTTGACTTTCATTTGATTCAATTAGCTTTGTTGAATGCATTTGACTTTCAATTGATTCAAAAAGATTTGTTTGAATGTGTTTGACTTTCATTTGATTCAATTGGCTTTGTTCGAATGTTTTTGACTTTCATTTGATTCAATTAGCTTTGTAGAATGCATTTAACTTTCATTGGATTTAAGTAGCTTTGTTTAAATGTGTTTGACTTTCATTTGAATTGACTTTCATTTTATTCAATTAGCTTTGTTTGAATGTGTTTGACTTTCATTTGATTCAATTAGCTTTGTTTGAATGTGTTTGACTTTCATTTGATTCAATTAGCTTTGTAAAATGCATTTGACTTTCATTTGATTCAAATATTTTTGTTTGAATGTGTTTGAATTTCATTTGCTTTAATTAGATTTTTTTAGATGTTTTGACTTTAATTTGATTCAATTAGATTTGTTGAATGCATTTGACTTTCATTTGATTCAAATAGTTTTGTTTGAATGTGTTTGACTCTCATTTGATTCAATTGGCTTTGTTCGAATGTTTTTGAATTTCATTTGATTCAATTAGCTTTGTAGAATGCATTTGACTTTCATTGGATTTAAGTAGCTTTGTTTAAATGTGTTTGACTTTCATTTGATTCAATTAGGTTTGTTTGAATGTGTTTGACTTTCGTTTGATTCAATTAGCTTTGTTTGAATGTGTTTGACTTTCATTTGATTCAATTAACTTTGTAAAATGCATTTGACTTTCATTTGATTCAAATAGTTTTGTTTGAATGTGTTTGAATTTTATTTGCTTAAATAAGATTTTTTTAGATGTTTTTGACTTACATTTGATTCAATTAGATGTGTTGAATGCATTTGACTTAAATTTCTTTCAAAAAGCTTCGTTTGAATGTGTTTGACTTTTATTTGATTTAATTAGCTTTGTTTGAATGTTTTTGACTTTCTTTTAATTCAATTAGCTTTGTAGAATGCATTTGACTTTCATTGAGTTTAAGTAGCTTTGTTTAAATGTGTTTGACTTTTATTTGAATTGACTTTCATTTGATTCAATTAGGTTTGTTTGAATGTGTTTGACTTTCATTTGATTCAATTAGCTTTGTTTGAATGTGTTTGACTTTCATTTGATTCAATTAACTTTGTAAAATGCATTTGACTTTCATTTGATTCAAATAGTTTTGTTTGAATGTGTTTGAATTTCATTTGCTTAAATTAGATTTTTTTAGATGTTTTTGACTTTCATTTGATTCAATTAGATTTGTTGAATGTATTTGACTTTCATTTGATTTAATTAGCTTTGTTTGAATATGTTTGACTTTCATTTGATTCAAAAAGCTTTGTTTGAATGGGTTTGACTTACATTTGATTCAATTAGCTGTTTTTTAATGTGCTTGACTTTCATTTGATTCAAATAGTTTTGTTTGAATGTGTTTGACCCTCATTTGATTCAATTAGCTTTGTTCGAATGTTTTTGACTTTCATTTGATTCAATTAGCTTTATAGAATGCATTTGACTTTCATTTGGTTTAATTAGCTTTATTTCAAATGTGTTTGACTTTCTTTTGATTTAATTAGATTTTTTTAGATTTTTTTTTACTTGTATTTGATTTAACTAGCTTTGTTGAATGCATTTGACTTTAATTTCATTCAAAAAGCTTCGTTTGAATGTGTTTGACTTTCATTTGATTTAATTAGCTTTGTTTGGATGTGTTTGACTTTCATTTGATTCAATTAGCTTTGTTGAAAGCATTTGACTTTCAATTGATTCAAAAAGATTTGTTTGAATGTGTTTGACTTTCATTTGATTCAATTGGCTTTGTTCGAATGTTTTTGACTTTCATTTGATTCAATTAGCTTTGTAGAATGCACTTAACTTTCATTGGATTTAAGTAGCTTTGTTTAAATGTGTTTGACTTTCATTTGAATTGACTTTCATTTGATTCAAATAGGGTTGTTTGAATGTGTTTGACTTTCATTTGATTCAATTAGCTTTGTTTAAATGTGTTTGACTTTCATTTGATTCAATTAGCTTTGTAGAATGCATTTGACTTTCATTTGATTCAAATAGTTTTGTTTGAATGTGTTTGAATTTCATTTGCTTTAATTAGATTTTTTTAGATGTTTTTGACTTACATTTGATTCAATTAGATGTGTTGAATGCATTTGACTTAAATTTCATTCAAAAAGCTTCGTTTGAATGTGTTTGACTTTTATTTGATTTAATTAGCTTTGTTTGAATGTTTTTTATTTTCTTTTGATTCAATTAGCTTTGTAGAATGCATTTGACTTTCATTGAGTTTAAGTAGCTTTGTTTAAATGTGTTTGACTTTTATTTGAATTGACTTTCATTTGATTCAATTAGGTTTGTTTGAATGTGTTTGACTTTCATTTGATTCAATTAGCTTTGTTTGAATGTGTTTGACTTTCATTTGATTCAATTAACTTTGTAAAATGCATTTGACTTTCATTTGATTCAAATAGTTTTGTTTGAATGTGTTTGAATTTCATTTGCTTAAATTAGATTTTTTTAGATGTTTTTGACTTTCATTTGATTCAATTAGATTTGTTGAATGTATTTGACTTTCATTTGATTCAAAAAGCTTTGTTGGAATATGTTTGACTTTCATTTGATTCAAAAAGCTTTGTTTGAATGGGTTTGACTTTCATTTGATTCAATTAGCTGTTTTTTAATGTGCTTGACTTTCATTTGATTTAAATAGTTTTGTTTGAATGTGTTTGACTCTCATTTGATTCAATTAGCTTTGTTCGAATGTTTTTTACTTTCATTTGATTCAATTAGCTTTATAGAATGCATTTGACTTTCATTTGATTTAATTAGCTTTGTTTCAAATGTGTTTGACTTTCTTTTGATTTAATTAGATTTTTTTAGATTTTTTTTTACTTGTATTTGATTTAACTAGCTTTGTTGAATGCATTTGACTTTAATTTCATTCAAAAAGCTTCGTTTGAATGTGTTTGACTTTCATTTGCTTTAATTAGCTTTGTTTGGATGTGTTTGACTTTCATTTGATTCAATTAGCTTTGTTGAATGCATTTGACTTTCAATTGATTCAAAAAGATTTGTTTGAATGTGTTTGACTTTCATTTGATTCAATTGGCTTTGTTCGAATGTTTTTGACTTTCATTTGATTCAATTAGCTTTGTAGAATGCATTTAACTTTCATTGGATTTAAGTAGCTTTGTTTAAATGTGTTTGACTTTCATTTGAATTGACTTTCATTTTATTCAATTAGCTTTGTTTGAATGTGTTTGACTTTCATTTGATTCAATTAGCTTTGTTTGAATGTGTTTGACTTTCATTTGATTCAATTAGCTTTGTAAAATGCATTTGACTTTCATTTGATTCAAATATTTTTGTTTGAATGTGTTTGAATTTCATTTGCTTTAATTAGATTTTTTTAGATGTTTTGACTTTAATTTGATTCAATTAGATTTGTTGAATGCATTTGACTTTCATTTGATTCAAATAGTTTTGTTTGAATGTGTTTGACTCTCATTTGATTCAATTGGCTTTGTTCGAATGTTTTTGAATTTCATTTGATTCAATTAGCTTTGTAGAATGCATTTGACTTTCATTGGATTTAAGTAGCTTTGTTTAAATGTGTTTGACTTTCATTTGATTCAATTAGGTTTGTTTGAATGTGTTTGACTTTCGTTTGATTCAATTAGCTTTGTTTGAATGTGTTTGACTTTCATTTGATTCAATTAACTTTGTAAAATGCATTTGACTTTCATTTGATTCAAATAGTTTTGTTTGAATGTGTTTGAATTTTATTTGCTTAAATAAGATTTTTTTAGATGTTTTTGACTTACATTTGATTCAATTAGATGTGTTGAATGCATTTGACTTAAATTTCATTCAAAAAGCTTCGTTTGAATGTGTTTGACTTTTATTTGATTTAATTAGCTTTGTTTGAATGTTTTTGACTTTCTTTTAATTCAATTAGCTTTGTAGAATGCATTTGACTTTCATTGAGTTTAAGTAGCTTTATTTAAATGTGTTTGACTTTTATTTGAATTGACTTTCATTTGATTCAATTAGGTTTGTTTGAATGTGTTTGACTTTCATTTGATTCAATTAGCTTTGTTTGAATGTGTTTGACTTTCATTTGATTCAATTAACTTTGTAAAATGCATTTGACTTTCATTTGATTCAAATAGTTTTGTTTGAATGTGTTTGAATTTCATTTGCTTAAATTAGATTTTTTTAGATGTTTTTGACTTTCATTTGATTCAATTAGATTTGTTGAATGTATTTGACTTTCATTTGATTTAATTAGCTTTGTTTGAATATGTTTGACTTTCATTTGATTCAAAAAGCTTTGTTTGAATGGGTTTGACTTACATTTGATTCAATTAGCTGTTTTTTAATGTGCTTGACTTTCATTTGATTCAAATAGTTTTGTTTGAATGTGTTTGACTCTCATTTGATTCAATTAGCTTTGTTCGAATGTTTTTGACTTTCATTTGATTCAATTAGCTTTATAGAATGCATTTGACTTTCATTTGGTTTAATTAGCTTTGTTTCAAATGTGTTTGACTTTCTTTTGATTTAATTAGATTTTTTTAGATTTTTTTTTACTTGTATTTGATTTAACTAGCTTTGTTGAATGCATTTGACTTTAATTTCATTCAAAAAGCTTCGTTTGAATGTGTTTGACTTTCATTTGATTTAATTAGCTTTGTTTGGATGTGTTTGACTTTCATTTGATTCAATTAGCTTTGTTGAAAGCATTTGACTTTCAATTGATTCAAAAAGATTTGTTTGAATGTGTTTGACTTTCATTTGATTCAATTGGCTTTGTTCGAATGTTTTTGACTTTCATTTGATTCAATTAGCTTTGTAGAATGCACTTAACTTTCATTGGATTTAAGTAGCTTTGTTTAAATGTGTTTGACTTTCATTTGAATTGACTTTCATTTGATTCAAATAGGGTTGTTTGAATGTGTTTGACTTTCATTTGATTCAATTAGCTTTGTTTAAATGTGTTTGACTTTCATTTGATTCAATTAGCTTTGTAGAATGCATTTGACTTTCATTTGATTCAAATAGTTTTGTTTGAATGTGTTTGAATTTCATTTGCTTTAATTAGATTTTTTTAGATGTTTTTGACTTACATTTGATTCAATTAGATGTGTTGAATGCATTTGACTTAAATTTCATTCAAAAAGCTTCGTTTGAATGTGTTTGACTTTTATTTGATTTAATTAGCTTTGTTTGAATGTTTTTTATTTTCTTTTGATTCAATTAGCTTTGTAGAATGCATTTGACTTTCATTGAGTTTAAGTAGCTTTGTTTAAATGTGTTTGACTTTTATTTGAATTGACTTTCATTTGATTCAATTAGGTTTGTTTGAATGTGTTTGACTTTCATTTGATTCAATTAGCTTTGTTTGAATGTGTTTGACTTTCATTTGATTCAATTAACTTTGTAAAATGCATTTGACTTTCATTTGATTCAAATAGTTTTGTTTGAATGTGTTTGAATTTCATTTGCTTAAATTAGATTTTTTTAGATGTTTTTGACTTTCATTTGATTCAATTAGATTTGTTGAATGTATTTGACTTTCATTTGATTCAAAAAGCTTTGTTTGAATATGTTTGACTTTCATTTGATTCAAAAAGCTTTGTTTGAATGGGTTTGACTTTCATTTGATTCAATTAGCTGTTTTTTAATGTGCTTGACTTTCATTTGATTTAAATAGTTTTGTTTGAATGTGTTTGACTCTCATTTGATTCAATTAGCTTTGTTCGAATGTTTTTTACTTTCATTTGATTCAATTAGCTTTATAGAATGCATTTGACTTTCATTTGATTTAATTAGCTTTGTTTCAAATGTGTTTGACTTTCTTTTGATTTAATTAGATTTTTTTAGATTTTTTTTTACTTGTATTTGATTTAACTAGCTTTGTTGAATGCATTTGACTTTAATTTCATTCAAAAAGCTTCGTTTGAATGTGTTTGACTTTCATTTGATTTAATTAGCTTTGTTTGGATGTGTTTGACTTTCATTTGATTCAATTAGCTTTGTTGAATGCATTTGACTTTCAATTGATTCAAAAAGATTTGTTTGAATGTGTTTGACTTTCATTTGATTCAATTGGCTTTGTTCGAATGTTTTTGACTTTCATTTGATTGAATTAGCTTTGTAGAATGCATTTAACTTTCATTGGATTTAAGTAGCTTTGTTTAAATGTGTTTGACTTTCATTTGAATTGACTTTCATTTTATTCAATTAGCTTTGTTTGAATGTGTTTGACTTTCATTTGATTCAATTAGCTTTGTTTGAATGTGTTTGACTTTCATTTGATTCAATTAGCTTTGTAAAATGCATTTGACTTTCATTTGATTCAAATAGTTTTGTTTGAATGTGTTTGAATTTCATTTGCTTTAATTAGATTTTTTTAGATGTTTTGACTTTCATTTGATTCAATTAGATTTGTTGAATGCATTTGACTTTCATTTGATTCAAATAGTTTTGTTTGAATGTGTTTGACTCTCATTTGATTCAATTGGCTTTGTTCGAATGTTTTTGAATTTCATTTGATTCAATTAGCTTTGTAGAATGCATTTGACTTTCATTGGATTTAAGTAGCTTTGTTTAAATGTGTTTGACTTTCATTTGAATTGACTTTCATTTGATTCAATTAGGTTTGTTTGAATGTGTTTGACTTTCGTTTGATTCAATTAGCTTTGTTTGAATGTGTTTGACTTTCATTTGATTCAATTAACTTTGTAAAATGCATTTGACTTTCATTTGATTCAAATAGTTTTGTTTGAATGTGTTTGAATTTTATTTCCTTAAATAAGATTTTTTTAGATGTTTTTGACTTTCATTTGATTCAATTAGATTTGTTGAATGTATTTGACTTTCATTTGATTTAATTAGCTTTGTTTGAATATGTTTGACTTTCATTTGATTCAAAAAGCTTTGTTTGAATGGGTTTGACTTACATTTGATTCAATTAGCTGTTTTTTAATGTGCTTGACTTTCATTTGATTCAAATAGTTTTGTTTGAATGTGTTTGACTCTCATTTGATTCAATTAGCTTTGTTCGAATGTTTTTGACTTTCATTTGATTCAATTAGCTTTATAGAATGCATTTGACTTTCATTTGATTTAATTAGCTTTGTTTCAAATGTGTTTGACTTTCTTTTGATTTAATTAGATTTTTTTAGATTTTTTTTTACTTGTATTTGATTTAACTAGCTTTGTTGAATGCATTTGACTTTAATTTCATTCAAAAAGCTTCGTTTGAATGTGTTTGACTTTCATTTGATTTAATTAGCTTTGTTTGGATGTGTTTGACTTTCATTTGATTCAATTAGCTTTGTTGAAAGCATTTGACTTTCAATTGATTCAAAAAGATTTTTTTGAATGTGTTTGACTTTCATTTGATTCAATTGGCTTTGTTCGAATGTTTTTGACTTTCATTTGATTCAATTAGCTTTGTAGAATGCACTTAACTTTCATTGGATTTAAGTAGCTTTGTTTAAATGTGTTTGACTTTCATTTGAATTGACTTTCATTTGATTCAATTAGGTTTGTTTGAATGTGTTTGACTTTCATTTGATTCAATTAGCTTTGTTTAAATGTGTTTGACTTTCATTTGATTCAATTAGCTTTGTAGAATGCATTTGACTTTCATTTGATTCAAATAGTTTTGTTTGAATGTGTTTGAATTTCATTTGCTTTAATTAGATTTTTTTAGATGTTTTTGACTTACATTTGATTCAATTAGATGTGTTGAATGCATTTGACTTAAATTTCATTCAAAAAGCTTCGTTTGAATGTGTTTGACTTTTATTTGATTTAATTAGCTTTGTTTGAATGTTTTTGACTTTCTTTTGATTCAATTAGCTTTGTAGAATGCATTTGACTTTCATTGAGTTTAAGTAGCTTTGTTTAAATGTGTTTGACTTTTATTTGAATTGACTTTCATTTGATTCAATTAGGTTTGTTTGAATGTGTTTGACTTTCATTTGATTCAATTAGCTTTGTTTGAATGTGTTTGACTTTCATTTGATTCAATTAACTTTGTAAAATGCATTTGACTTTCATTTGATTCAAATAGTTTTGTTTGAATGTGTTTGAATTTCATTTGCTTAAATTAGATTTTTATAGATGTTTTTGACTTTCATTTGATTCAATTAGATTTGTTGAATGTATTTGACTTTCATTTAATTCAAAAAGCTTTGTTTGAATATGTTTGACTTTCATTTGATTCAAAAAGCTTTGTTTGAATGGGTTTGACTTTCATTTGATTCAATTAGCTGTTTTTTAATGTGCTTGACTTTCATTTGATTCAAATAGTTTTGTTTGAATGTGTTTGACTCTCATTTGATTCAATTAGCTTTGTTCGAATGTTTTTGACTTTCATTTGATTCAATTAGCTTTATAGAATGCATTTGACTTTCATTTGATTTAATTAGCTTTGTTTCAAATGTGTTTGACTTTCTTTTGATTTAATTAGATTTTTTTAGATTTTTTTTTACTTGTATTTGATTTAACTAGCTTTGTTGAATGCATTTGACTTTAATTTCATTCAAAAAGCTTCGTTTGAATGTGTTTGACTTTCATTTGATTTAATTAGCTTTGTTTGGATGTGTTTGACTTTCATTTGATTCAATTAGCTTTGTTGAATGCTTTTGACTTTCAATTGATTCAAAAAGATTTGTTTGAATGTGTTTGACTTTCATTTGATTCAATTGGCTTTGTTCGAATGTTTTAAACTTTCATTTGATTTAATTAGCTTTGTAGAATGCATTTAACTTTCATTGGATTTAAGTAGCTTTGTTTAAATGTGTTTGACTTTCATTTGAATTGACTTTCATTTGATTCAATTAGGTTTGTTTGAATGTGTTTGACTTTCATTTGATTCAATTAGCTTTGTTTGAATGTGTTTGACTTTCATTTGATTCAATTAGCTTTGTAGAATGCATTTGACTTTCATTTGATTCAAATAGTTTTGTTTGAATGTGTTTGAATTTCATTTGCTTTAATTAGATTTTTTTAGATGTTTTTGACTTACATTTGATTCAATTAGCTTTGTTGAATGCATTTGACTTTCATTTGATTCAAATAGTTTTGTTTGAATGTGTTTGAATTTCATTTGCTTAAATTAGATTTTTTTAGATGTTTTTGACTTACATTTGATTCAATTAGATGTGTTGAATGCATTTGACTTTCATTGGTTTTAAGTTGCTTTGTTTAAATGTGTTTGACTTTCATTTGAATTGACTTTCATTTGATTCAATTAGGTTTGTTTGAATGTGTTTGACTTCCATTTGATTCAATTAGCTTTGTTTGAATGTGTTTGACTTTCATTTGATTCAATTAACTTTGTAAAATGCATTTGACTTTCATTTGATTCAAATAGTTTTGTTTGAATGTGTTTGAATTTCATTTGCGTAAATTAGATTTTTTTAGATGTTTTTGACTTTCATTTGACTCAATTAGATTTGTTGAATGTATTTGACTTTCATTTGATTTAATTAGCTTTGTTTGAATATGTTTGACTTTCATTTGATTCAAAAAGCTTTGTTTGAATGGGTTTGACTATCATTTGATTCAATTAGCTGTTTTTTAATGTGCTTGACTTTCAGTTGATTCAAATAGTTTTGTTTAAATGTGTTTGACTCTCATTTGATTCAATTAGCTTTGTTCGAATGTTTTTGACTTTCATTTGATTCAATTAGCTTTATAGAATGCATTTGACTTTCATTTGATTTAATTAGCTTTGTTTCAAATGTGTTTGACTTTCTTTTGATTTAATTAGATTTTTTTAGATTTTTTTTTACTTGTATTTGATTTAACTAGCTTTGTTGAATGCATTTGACTTTAATTTCATTCAAAAAGCTTCGTTTGAATGTGTTTGACTTTCATTTGATTTAATTAGCTTTGTTTGGATGTGTTTGACTTTCATTTGATTCAATTAGCTTTGTTGAATGCATTTGACTTTCAATTGATTCAAAAAGATTTGTTTGAATGTGTTTGACTTTCATTTGATTCAATTAGCTTTGTAGAATGCATTTAACTTTCATTGGATTTAAGTAGCTTTGTTTAAATGTGTTTGACTTTCATTTGAATTGACTTTCATTTGATTCAATTAGTTTTGTTTGAATGTGTTTGACTTTCATTTGATTCAATTAGCTTTGTTTAAATGTGTTTGACTTTCATTTGATTCAATTAGCTTTGTAGAATGCATTTGACTTTCATTTGATTCAAATAGTTTTGTTTGAATGTGTTTGAATTTCATTTGCTTTAATTAGATTTTTTTAGATGTTTTTGACTTACATTTGATTCAATTAGATTTGTTGAATGCATTTTACTTAAATTTCATTCAAAAAGCTTCGTTTGAATGTGTTTGACTTTCATTTGATTTAATTAGCTTTGTTTGAATGTTTTTTACTTTCTTTTGATTCAATTAGCTTTGTAGAATGCATTCGACTTTCATTTGATTTAATTAGCTTTGTTTTAAATGTGTTTGACTTTCATTTGAATTGACTTTCATTTGATTCAATTAGGTTTGTTTGAATGTGTTTCACTTTCATTTGATTCAATTAGCTTTGTTTGAATGTGTTTGACTTTCATTCGGTTTAATTAGATTTTTTTAGATGTTTTTGACTTTCATTTGATTCAATTAGATTTGTTGAATGCATTTGACTTTAATTTCATTCAAAAAGATTCGTTTGAATGTGTTTGAATTTCATTTGATTTAACTAGCTATGTTCGAATGTTTTTTACTTTCATTTTATTCAATTAGCTTTGTAGAATAACTTTGACTTTCATTTGATTTAATTCGCTTTGTTTTAAATATGTTTGACTTTCATTTGATTTAATTAGCTTTGTTTGGATGTGTTTGACTTTCATTTGATTCAATTAGCTTTGTTGAATGCATTTGACTTTCAATTGATTCAAAAAGATTTGTTTGAATGTGTTTGACTTTCATTTAATTCAATTGGCTTTGTTCGAATGTTTTTTACTTTCATTTGATTCAATTAGCTTTGTAGAATGCATTTGATTTTTATTGGATTTAATTAGCTTTGTTTAAATGTGTTTGACTTTCATTTGAATTGACTTTCATTTGATTCAATTAGGTTTGTTTGAATGTATTTGACATTCATTTGATTCAATTAGCTTTGTTTGAATGTGTTTGACTTTCATTTAATTCAATTAGCTTTGTAGAATGAATTTGACTTTCATTTGATTCAAATAGCTTTGTTTGAATGTGTTTGAATTTCATTTGATTTAATTAGATTTATTTAGATGTTTTTAACTTTCATTTGATTCAATTAGATTTTTTGAATGCATTTGACTTTAATTTCGTTCAAAAATCTTTGTTTGAATGTCTTTGACTTTAATTTGATTTAATTAGCTTTGTTCGAATGTTTTTAACTTTCATTTGATTCAATTAGCTTTGTAGAATGCATTTGACTTTCATTGGATTTAAGTAGCTTTGTTTAAATGTGTTTGACTTTCATTTGAATTGACTTTCATTTGATTCAATTAGGTTTGTTTGAATGTGTTTGACTTTCATTTGATTCAATTAGTTTTGTTTGAATGTGTTTGACTTTCATTTGATTCAATTAGCTCTGTTCGAATGTTTTTGATTTTCATTTGTTTCAATTAGCTCTATAAAATGCATTTGACTTTCATTTGATTTAATTAGCTTTGTTTTAGATGTGTTTGACTTTCATTTGACTTAATTAGATTTTTTAGATTTTTTTTACTTTCATTTGATTTAATTAGCTTTGTTTGGATGTGTTTGACTTTCATTTGATTCAATTAGCTTTGTTGAATGCATTTGACTTTAATTTGATTCAAAAAGCTTTGTTTGAATGTGTTAGACTTTCATTTGATTCAATTGGCTTTGTTCGAATGTTTTTGACTTTCATTTCATTCAATTAGCTTTGTAGAATGCATTTGACTTTCATTTGATTCAAATAGTTTTGTTTGAATGTGTTTGACTTTCATTTGATTCAATTAGCTCTTTTAAAATGTGGTTGACTTTCATTTGATTCAAATAGTTTTATATGAATGTGTTTGACTTTCATTTGATTCAAATAGCTCTGTTCAAATGTTTTTGACTTTCATTTGAATCAATTAGTTTTGTAGAATGCATTTGACTTTCATTTTATTTAATTAGCTTTGTTTTAAATGTGTTTGACTTTCATTTGACTTAATTAGATTTTTTTAGATTTTTTTTACTTTCATTTGATTTAATTAGCTTTGTTGAATGCATTTGACTTTAATTTCATTCAAAAAGCTTCGTTTGAATGTGTTTGACTTTCATTTGATTTAATTAGCTTTGTTTGGATGTGTTTGACTTTCATTTGATTCAATTAGCTTTGTTGAATGCATTTGACTTTCAATTGATTCAAAAAGATTTGTTTGAATGTGTTTGACTTTCATTTGATTCAATTGGCTTTGTTCGAATGTTTTTGACTTTCATTTGATTCAATTAGCTTTGTAGAATGCATTTGACTTTCATTGGATTTAAGTAGCTTTATTTAAATGTGTTTGACTTTCATTTGAATTGACTTTCATTTGATTCAATTAGGTTTGTTTAAATGTGTTTGACTTTCATTTGATTCAATTAGCTTTGTTTGAATGTGTTTGACTTTCATTTGATTCAATTAACTTTGTAAAATGCATTTGACGTTCATTTGATTCAAATAATTTTGTTTGAATGCGTTTGAATTTCATTTGCTTAAATTAGATTTTTTTTAGATGTTTTTGACTTTCATTTGATTCAATTAGATTTGTTGAATGCATTTGACTTTCATTTGATTCAAAAAGCTTTGTTTGAATATGTTTGACTTTCATTTGATTCAAAAAGCTTTGTTTGAATGGGTTTGACTTTCATCTGATTCAATTAGCTGTTTTTTAATGTGTTTGACTTTCATTTGATTCAAATAGTTTTGTTTGAATGTGTTTGACTCTCATTTGATTCAATTAGCTTTGTTCGAATGTTTTTGACTTTCATTTGATTCAATTAGCTTTATAGAATGCATTTGACTTTCATTTTATTTAATTAGCTTTGTTTTAAATGTGATTGACTTTCTTTTGATTTAATTAGATTGTTTTAGATTTTTTTTTTACTTTTATTTGATTTAACTATCTTTGATGAATGCGTTTGACTTTAATTTCATTCAAAAAACTTCGTTTGAATGTGTTTGACTTTTATTTGATTTAATTTGCTTTGTTTGGATGTGTTTGACTTTCATTTGATTCAATTAGCTTTGTTGAATGCATTTGACTTTCAATTGATTCAAAAGGATTTGTTTGAATGTGTTTGACTTTCATTTGATTCAATTGGCTTTGTTCGAATGTTTTTGACTTTCATTTGATTCAATTAGCTTTGTAGAATGCATTTAACTTTCATTGGATTTAAGTAGCTTTGTTTAAATGTGTTTGACTTTCATTTGAATTGACTTTCATTTGATTCAATTAGGTTTGTTTGAATGTGTTTGACTTTCATTTGATTCAATTAGCTTTGTTTGAATGTGTTTGACTTTCATTTGATTCAATTAGCTTTGTAAAATGCATTTGACTTTCATTTGATTCAAATAGTTTTTTTTGAATGTGTTTGAATTTCATTTGCTTTAATTAGATTTTTTTAGATGTTTTGACTTTCATTTTGATTCAATTAGATTTGTTGAATGCATTTGACTTTCATTTGATTCAAATAGTTTTGTTTGAAGGTGTTTGACTCTCATTTGATTCAATTGGCTTTGTTCGAATGTTTTTTACTTTCATTTGATTCAATTAGCTTGGTAGAATGCATTTGACTTTCATTTGATTTAAGTAGCTTTGTTTAAATGTGTTTGACTTTCATTTGAATTGACTTTCATTTGATTCAATTAGGTTTGTTTGAATGTGTTTGACTTTCATTTGATTCAATTAGCTTTGTTTGAATGTGTTTGACTTTCATTTGATTCAATTAGCTCTGTTCGAATGTTTTTGATTTTCATTTGATTCAAATAGTTTTGTTTGAATGTGTTTGAATTTCATTTGCTTAAATTAGATTTTTTTAGATGTTTTTGACTTTCATTTGATTCAATTAGATTTGTTGAATGTATTTGACTTTCATTTGATTCAAAAAGCTTTGTTTGAATATGTTTGACTTTACTTTGATTCAAAAAGCTTTGTTTGAATGGGTTTGACTTTCATTTGATTCAATTAGCTGTTTTTTAATGTGCTTGACTTTCATTTGATTCAAATAGTTTTGTTTGAATGTGTTTGACTCTCATTTGATTCAATTAGCTTTGTTCGAATGTTTTTGACTTTCATTTGATTCAATTAGCTTTATAGTATGCATTTTACTTTCATTTGATTTAATTAGCTTTGTTTCAAATGTGTTTGACTTTCTTTTGATTTAATTAGATTTTTTAGATTTTTTTTTACTTGTATTTGATTTAACTAGCTTTGTTGAATGCATTTGACTTTAATTTCATTCAAAAAGCTTCGTTTGAATGTGTTTGACTTTCATTTGATTTAATTAGCTTTGTTTGGATGTGTTTGACTTTCATTTGATTCAATTAGCTTTGTTGAATGCATTTGACTTTCAATTGATTCAAAAAGATTTGTTTGAATGTGTTTGACTTTCATTTGATTCAATTGGCTTTGTTCGAATGTTTTTGACTTTCATTTGATTCAATTAGCTTTGTAGAATGCATTTAACTTTCATTGGATTTAAGTAGCTTTGTTTAAATGTGTTTGACTTTCATTTGAATTGACTTTCATTTGATTAAAGTAGGTTTGTTTGAATGTGTTTGACTTTCATTTGATTCAATTAGCTTTGTTTAAATGTGTTTGACTTTCATTTGATTCAATTAGCTTTGTGGAATGCATTTGACTTTCATTTGATTCGAATAGTTTTGTTTGAATGTGTTTGAATTTCATTTGCTTTAATTAGATTTTTTTAGATGTTGTTAACTTTCATTTGATTCAATTAGATTTTTTGAATGCATTTGACTTTAATTTCATTCAAAAAGCTTTGTTTGAATGTCTTTGACTTTAATTTGATTTAATTAGCTTTGTTCGAATGTTTTTGACTTTCATTTGATTCAATAAGCTTTGTAGAATGCATTTGACTTTCATTGGATTTAAGTAGCTTTGTTTAAATGTGTTTGACTTTCATTTGAATTGACTTTCATTTGATTCAATTAGGTTTGTTTGAATGTGTTTGACTTTCATTTGATTCAATTAGCTTTGTTTGAATGTGTTTGACTTTCATTTGATTCAATTAGCTCTGTTCGAATGTTTTTGATTTTCATTTGATTCAATTAGCTCTGTAGAATGCATTTGACTTTCATTTGATTTAATTAGCTTTGTTTTAGATGTGTTTGACTTTCATTTGACTTAATTAGATTGTTTTAGATTTTTTTTACTTTCATTTGATTTAATTAGCTTTGTTTGGATGTGTTTGACTTTTATTTGATTAAATTAGCTTTGTTGAATGCATTTGACTTTAATTTGATTCAAAAAGCTTTGTTTGAATGTGTTAGACTTTCATTTGATTCAATTGGCTTTGTTCGAATGTTTTTGACTTTCATTTCATTCAATTAGCTTTGTAGAATGCATTTGACTTTCATTTGATTCAAATAGTTTTGTTTGAATGTGTTTGACTTTCATTTGATTCAATTAGCTCTTTTAGAATGTGGTTGACTTTCATTTGATTCAAATAGTTTTATTTGAATGTGTTTGACTTTCATTTGATTCAAATAGCTCTGTTCAAATGTTTTTGACTTTCATTTGAATCAATTAGTTTTGTAGAATGCATTTGACTTTCATTTGGTTTAATTAGCTTTGTTTTAAATGTGTTTGACTTTCATTTGACTTAATTAGATTTTTTTAGATTTTTTTTACTTTCATATGATTTAATTAGCTTTGTTGAATGCATTTGACTTTAATTTCATTCAAAAAGCTTCGTTTGAATGTGTTTGACTTTCATTTGATTTAATTAGCTTTGTTTGGATGTGTTTGACTTTCATTTGATTCAATTAGCTTTGTTGAATGCATTTGACTTTCTTTTGATTCAAAAAGCTTTGTTTGAATGTGTTTGACTTTCATTTGATTCAATTGGCTTTGTTCGAATGTTTTTTACTTTCATTTGATTCAATTAGCTTTGTAGAATGCATTTGATTTTTATTAGTTTTAATTAGCTTTGTTTAAATGTGTTTGACTTTCATTTGAATTGACTTTCATTTGATTCAATTAGGTTTGTTTGAATGTGTTTGACATTCATTTGATTCAATTAGCTTTGTTTGAATGTGTTTGACTTTCATTTAATTCAATTAGCTTTGTAGAATGCATTTGACTTTCATTTGATTCAAATAGTTTTGTTTGAATGTGTTTGAATTTCATTTGATTTAATTAGATTTATTTAGATGTTTTTTACTTTCATTTGTTTCAATTAGGTTTGTTGAATTCATTTGGCTTTCATTTGATTCAAAAATCTTTGTTTGATTGTGTTTGACTTTCATTTGATTCAAAAAGATTTGTTTGAATGTGTTTGACTTTCATTTGATTTAATTGGCTTTGTTCGAATGTTTTTGACTTTCATTTGAATCAATTAGCTTTGTAAAATGCATTTGACTTTCATTTGATTTAATTAGCTTTGTTTTAACTGTGTTTTACTTTCATTTGAGTTAATTAGATTGTTTTAGCTTTTTTTTTACTTTCATTTGATTCAATTAGGTTTGTTTGAATGTGTTTGACTTTCATTTGATTCAATTAGCTTTGTTTAAATGTGTTTGACTTTCATTTGATTCAATTAGCTTTGTAGAATGCATTTGACTTTCATTTGATTCGAATAGTTTTGTTTGAATGTGTTTGAATTTCATTTGCTTTAATTAGATTTTTTTAGATGTTGTTAACTTTCATTTGATTCAATTAGATTTTTTGAATGCATTTGACTTTAATTTCATTCAAAAAGCTTTGTTTGAATGTCTTTGACTTTAATTTGATTTAATTAGCTTTGTTCGAATGTTTTTGACTTTCATTTGATTCAATTAGCTTTGTAGAATGCATTTGACTTTCATTGGATTTAAGTAGCTTTGTTTAAATGTGTTTGACTTTCATTTGAATTGACTTTCATTTGATTCAATTAGGTTTGTTTGAATGTGTTTGACTTTCATTTGATTCAATTAGCTTTGTTTGAATGTGTTTGACTTTCATTTGATTCAATTAGCTCTGTTCGAATGTTTTTGATTTTCATTTGATTCAATTAGCTCTGTAGAATGCATTTGACTTTCATTTGATTTAATTAGCTTTGTTTTAGATGTGTTTGACTTTCATTTGACTTAATTAGATTGTTTTAGATTTTTTTTACTTTCATTTGATTTAATTAGCTTTGTTTGGATGTGTTTGACTTTTATTTGATTCAATTAGCTTTGTTGAATGCATTTGACTTTAATTTGATTCAAAAAGCTTTGTTTGAATGTGTTAGACTTTCATTTGATTCAATTGGCTTTGTTCGAATGTTTTTGACTTTCATTTCATTCAATTAGCTTTGTAGAATGCATTTGACTTTCATTTGATTCAAATAGTTTTGTTTGAATGTGTTTGACTTTCATTTGATTCAATTAGCTCTTTTAGAATGTGGTTGACTTTCATTTGATTCAAATAGTTTTATTTGAATGTGTTTGACTTTCATTTGATTCAAATAGCTCTGTTCAAATGTTTTTGACTTTCATTTGAATCAATTAGTTTTGTAGAATGCATTTGACTTTCATTTGGTTTAATTAGCTTTGTTTTAAATGTGTTTGACTTTCATTTGACTTAATTAGATTTTTTTAGATTTTTTTTACTTTCATATGATTTAATTAGCTTTGTTGAATGCATTTGACTTTAATTTCATTCAAAAAGCTTCGTTTGAATGTGTTTGACTTTCATTTGATTTAATTAGCTTTGTTTGGATGTGTTTGACTTTCATTTGATTCAATTAGCTTTGTTGAATGCATTTGACTTTCTTTTGATTCAAAAAGCTTTGTTTGAATGTGTTTGACTTTCATTTGATTCAATTGGCTTTGTTCGAATGTTTTTTACTTTCATTTGATTCAATTAGCTTTGTAGAATGCATTTGATTTTTATTAGTTTTAATTAGCTTTGTTTAAATGTGTTTGACTTTCATTTGAATTGACTTTCATTTGATTCAATTAGGTTTGTTTGAATGTGTTTGACATTCATTTGATTCAATTAGCTTTGTTTGAATGTGTTTGACTTTCATTTAATTCAATTAGCTTTGTAGAATGCATTTGACTTTCATTTGATTCAAATAGTTTTGTTTGAATGTGTTTGAATTTCATTTGATTTAATTAGATTTATTTAGATGTTTTTTACTTTCATTTGTTTCAATTAGGTTTGTTGAATTCATTTGGCTTTCATTTGATTCAAAAATCTTTGTTTGATTGTGTTTGACTTTCATTTGATTCAAAAAGATTTGTTTGAATGTGTTTGACTTTCATTTGATTTAATTGGCTTTGTTCGAATGTTTTTGACTTTCATTTGAATCAATTAGCTTTGTAAAATGCATTTGACTTTCATTTGATTTAATTAGCTTTGTTTTAAATGTGTTTTACTTTCATTTGAGTTAATTAGATTGTTTTAGCTTTTTTTTTACTTTCATTTGATTTAATTAGCTTTGTTTGGATGTGTTTGACTTTCATTTGATTCAATTAGCATTGTTGAAAGCATTTGACTTTAATTTGATTCAAAAAGCTTTGTTTGAATTTGTTAGACTTTCATTTGATTCAATTGGCTTTGTTCGAATGTTTTTGACTTTCATTTGATTCAATTAGCTTTGTAGAATGCATTTGATTTTTATTAGATTTATTTAGCTTTGTTTAAAGGTGTTTGACTTTCATTTGATTCAATTAGGTTTGTTTGAAGCTGTTTGACATTCATTTGATTCAATTAGCTTTGTTTGAATGTGTTTGACTTTCATTTAATTCAATTAGCTTTGTAGAATGCATTTGACTTTCATTTGATTCAAATAGTTATGTTTGAATGTGTTTGAATTTCATTTGATTTAATTAGATTTATTTAGATGTTTTTGACTTTCATTTGATTCAATTAGATTTGTTGAATGCATTTGACTTTAATTTCATTCAAAAAGCTTCGTTTGAATGTCTTTGACTTTAATTTGATTTAATTAGCTTTGTTCGAATGTTTTTGACTTTCATTTGATTCAATTAATTTTGTAGAATGCATTTTACTTTCATTTGATTTAATTAGCTTCGTTTTAAATGTGTTTGACTTTCATTTGATTTAATTAAATTTTTTTAGATTTTTTTTTTACTTTTAATTGACTTAATTACCTTTGTTGAATGCATATGGTTTTCATTTGATTCAAATAGTTTTGTTTGAATGTGTTTGAATTTCATTTGATTTAATTAGATTTATTTAGATGTTATTGACTTTCATTTGATTCAATTAGGTTTGTTTGAATGTATTTGACATTCATTTGATTCAATTAGCTTTGTTTGAATGTGTTTGACTTTCATTTAATTCAATTAGCTTTGTAGAATGAATTTGACTTTCATTTGATTCAAATAGTTTTGTTTGAATGTGTTTGAATTTCATTTGATTTAATTAGATTTATTTAGATGTTTTTAACTTTCATTTGATTCAATTAGATTTTTTGAATGCATTTGACTTTAATTTCATTCAAAAAGCTTTGTTTGAATGTCTTTGACTTTAATTTGATTTAATTAGCTTTGTTCGAATGTTTTTGCTTTCATTTGATTCAATTAGCTTTTTAGAATGCATTTGACTTTCATTGGATTTAAGTAGCTTTGTTTAAATGTGTTTGACTTTCATTTGAATTGACTTTCATTTGATTCAATTAGGTTTGTTTGAATGTGTTTGACTTTCATTTGATTCAATTAGCTTTGTTTGAATGTGTTTGTCTTTCATTTGATTCAATTAGCTCTGTTCGAATGTTTTTGATTTTCATTTGATTCAATTAGCTCTGTAGAATGCATTTGACTTTCATTTGATTTAATTAGCTTTGTTTTAGATGTGTTTGACTTTCATTTGACTTAATTAGATTGTTTTAGAATTTTTTTACTTTCATTTGATTTAATTAGCTTTGTTTGGATGTCTTTGACTTTCATTTGATTCAATTAGCTTTGTTGAATGCATTTGACTTTAATTTGATTCAAAAAGCTTTGTTTGAATGTGTTAGACTTTCATTTGATTCAATTGGCTTTGTTCGAATGTTTTTGACTTTCATTTCATTCAATTAGCTTTGTAGAATGCATTTGACTTTCATTTGATTCAAATAGTTTTGTTTGAATGTGTTTGACTTTCATTTGATTCACTTAGCTCTTTTAGAATGTGGTTGACTTTCATTTGATTCAAATAGTTTTATTTGAATGTGTTTGACTTTCATTTGATTCAAATAGCTCTGTTCAAATGTTTTTGACTTTCATTTGAATCAATTAGTTTTGTAGAATGCATTTGACTTTCATTTGATTTAATTAGCTTTGTTTTAAATGTGTTTGACTTTCATTTGACTTAATTAGATTTTTTTAGATTTTTTTTACTTTCATTTGATTTAATTAGCTTTGTTGAATGCATTTGACTTTAATTTCATTCAAAAAGCTTCGTTTGAATGTGTTTGACTTTCATTTAATTCAATTAGCTTTGTAGAATGAATTTGACTTTCATTTGATTCAAATAGTTTTGTTTGAATGTGTTTGAATTTCATTTGATTTAATTAGATTTATTTAGATGTTTTTAACTTTCATTTGATTCAATTAGATTTTTTGAATGCATTTGACTTTAATTTCATTCAAAAAGCTTTGTTTGAATGTCTTTGACTTTAATTTGATTTAATTAGCTTTGTTCGAATGTTTTTGACTTTCATTTGATTCAATTAGCTTTGTAGAATGCATTTGACTTTCATTGGATTTAAGTAGCTTTGTTTAAATGTGTTTGACTTTCATTTGAATTGACTTTCATTTGATTCAATTAGGTTTGTTTGAATGTGTTTGACTTTCATTTGATTCAATTAGCTTTGTTTGAATGTGTTTGACTTTCATTTGATTCAATTAGCTCTGTTCGAATGTTTTTGATTTTCATTTGATTCAATTAGCTCTGTAGAATGCATTTGACTTTCATTTGATTTAATTAGCTTTGTTTTAGATGTGTTTGACTTTCATTTGACTTAATTAGATTGTTTTAGATTTTTTTTACTTTCATTTGATTTAATTAGCTTTGTTTGGATGTGTTTGACTTTCATTTGATTCAATTAGCTTTGTTGAATGCATTTGACTTTAATTTGATTCAAAAAGCTTTGTTTGAATGTGTTAGACTTTCATTTGATTCAATTGGCTTTGTTCGAATGTTTTTGACTTTCATTTCATTCAATTAGCTTTGTGGAATGCATTTGACTTTCATTTGATTCAAATAGTTTTGTTTGAATGTGTTTGACTTTCATTTGATTCAATTAGCTCTTTTAGAATGTGATTGACTTTCATTTGATTCAAATAGTTTTATTTGAATGTGTTTGACTTTCATTTGATTCAAATAGCTCTGTTCAAATGTTTTTGACTTTCATTTGAATCAATTAGTTTTGTAGAATGCATTTGACTTTCATTTGGTTTAATTAGCTTTGTTTTAAATGTGTTTGAATTTCATTTGACTTAATTAGATTTTTTTAGATTTTTTTTACTTTCATTTGATTTAATTAGCTTTGTTGAATGCATTTGACTTTAATTTCATTCAAAAAGCTTCGTTTGAATGTGTTTGACTTTCATTTGACTTAATTAGCTTTGTTTGGATGTGTTTGACTTTCATTTGATTCAATTAGCTTTGTTGAATGCATTTGACTTTCTTTTGATTCAAAAAGCTTTGTTTGAATGTGTTTGACTTTCATTTGATTCAATTGGCTTTGTTCGAATGTTTTTTACTTTCATTTGATTCAATTAGCTTTGTAGAATGCATTTGATTTTTATTAGATTTAATTAGCTTTGTTTAAATGTGTTTGACTTTCATTTGAATTGACTTTCATTTGATTCAATTAGGTTTGTTTGAATGTGTTTGACATTCATTTGATTCAATTAGCTTTGTTTGAATGTGTTTGACTTTCATTTAATTCAATTAGCTTTGTAGAATGCATTTGACTTTCATTTGATTCAAATAGTTTTGTTTGAATGTGTTTGAATTTCATTTGATTTAATTAGATTTATTTAGATGTATTTTACTTTCATTTGTTTCAATTAGGTTTGTTGAATTCATTTGGCTTTCATTTGATTCAAAAATCTTTGTTTGATTGTGTTTGACTTTCATTTGATTCAAAAAGATTTGTTTGAATGTGTTTTACTTTTATTTGATTTAATTGGCTTTGTTCGAATGTTTTTGACTTTCATTTGAATCAATTAGCTTTGTAAAATGCATTTGACTTTCATTTGATTTAATTAGCTTTGTTTTAAATGTGTTTTACTTTCATTTGAGTTAATTAGATTGTTTTAGCTTTTTTTTACTTTCATTTGATTTAATTAGCTTTGTTTGGATGTGTTTGACTTTCATTTGATTCAATTAGCTTTGTTGAAAGCATTTGACTTTAATTTGATTCAATAAGCTTTGTTTGAATTTGTTAGACTTTCATTTGATTCAATTGGCTTTGTTCGAATGTTTTTGACTTTCATTTGATTCAATTAGCTTTGTAGAATGCATTTGATTTTTATTAGATTTATTTAGCTTTGTTTAAAGGTGTTTGACTTTCATTTGATTCAATTAGGTTTGTTTGAAGCTGTTTGACATTCATTTGATTCAATTAGCTTCGTTTGAATGTGTTTGACTTTCATTTAATTCAATTAGCTTTGTAGAATGCATTTGACTTTCATTTGATTCAAATAGTTATGTTTGAATGTGTTTGAATTTCATTTGATTTAATTAGATTTATTTAGATGTTTTTGACTTTCATTTGATTCAATTAGATTTGTTGAATGCATTTGACTTTAATTTCATTCAAAAAGCTTCGTTTGAATGTCTTTGACTTTAATTTGATTTAATTAGCTTTGTTCGAATGTTTTTGACTTTCATTTGATTCAATTAATTTTGTAGAATGCATTTTACTTTCATTTGATTTAATTAGCTTCGTTTTAAATGTGTTTGACTTTCATTTGATTTAATTAAATTTTTTTAGATTTTTTTTTTACTTTTAATTGACTTAATTACCTTTGTTGAATGCATATGGTTTTCATTTGATTCAAATAGTTTTGTTTGAATGTGTTTGAATTTCATTTGATTTAATTAGATTTATTTAGATGTTATTGAATTTCATTTGATTCAATTAGATTTGTTGAATGCATTTGACTTTAATTTCATTCAAAAAGCTTCGTTTGAATGTCTTTGACTTTAATTTGATTTAATTAGCTTTGTTCGAATGTTTTTGACTTTCATTTGATTCAAAAAGCTTTGTTTGAATGTGTTTGACTTTCATTTGATTCAATTGGCTTTGTTCGAATGTTTTTGACTTTCATTTAAATCAATTAGCTTTTTAGAATGCATTTGACTTTCATTTGATTTAATTAGCTTTGTTTGGATGTGTTTGACTTTCATTTGATTCAATTAGCTTTGTTGAATGCATTTGACTTGAATTTGATTTAAAAAGCTTTGTTTGATTTTGTTAGACTTTCATTTGATTCAATTGGCTTTGTTCGAATGTTTTTGACTTTCATTTGATTCAATTAGCTTTGTAGAATGCATTTGATTTTTATTAGATTTATTTAGCTTTGTTTAAATGTGTTTGACTTTTATTTGAATTGACTTTCATTTGATTCAATTAGGTTTGTTTGAATGTGTTTGACATTCATTTGATTTAATTAGCTTTGTTTGGATGTGTTTGACTTTCATTTGATTCAATTAGCTTTGTTGAATGCATTTGACTTTCAATTGATTCAAAAAGATTTGTTTGAATGTGTTTGACTTTCATTTGATTCAATTGGCTTTGTTCGAATGTTTTTTACTTTCATTTGATTCAATTAGCTTTGTAGAATGCATTTGATTTTTATTGGGTTTAATTAGCTTTGTTTAAATGTGTTTGACTTTCATTTGAATTGACTTTCATTTGATTCAATTAGGTTTGTTTGAATGTATTTGACATTCATTTGATTCAATTAGCTTTGTTTGAATGTGTTTGACTTTCATTTAATTCAATTAGCTTTGTAGAATGAATTTGACTTTCATTTGATTCAAATAGTTTTGCTTAAATGTGTTTGAATTTCATTTGATTTAATTAGATTTATTTAGATGTTTTTAACTTTCATTTGATTCAATTAGATTTTTTGAATGCATTTGACTTTAATTTCATTCAAAAAGCTTTGTTTGAATGTCTTTGACATTAATTTGATTTAATTAGCTTTGTTCGAATGTTTTTGACTTTCATTTGATTCAATTAGCTTTGTAGAATGCATTTGACTTTCATTGGATTTAAGTAGCTTTGTTTAAATGTGTTTGACTTTCATTTGATTCAATAAGGTTTGTTTGAATGTGTTTGACTTTCATTTGATTCAATTAGCTTTGTTTGAATGTGTTTGACTTTCATTTGATTCAATTAGCTCTGTTCGAATGTTTTTGATTTTCATTTGATTCAATTAGCTCTGTAGAATGCATTTGACTTTCATTTGATTTAATTAGCTTTGTTTTAGATGTGTTTGACTTTCATTTGACTTAATTAGATTGTTTTAGATTTTTTTTACTTTCATTTGATTTAATTAGCTTTGTTTGGATGTGTTTGACTTTCATTTGATTCAATTAGCTTTGTTGAATGCATTTGACTTTAATTTGATTCAAAAAGCTTTGTTTGAATGTGTTAGACTTTCATTTGATTCAATTGGCTTTGTTCGAATGTTTTTGACTTTCATTTCATTCAATTAGCTTTGTAGAATGCATTTGACTTTCATTTGATTCAAATAGTTTTGTTTGAATGTGTTTGACTTTCATTTGATTCAATTAGCTCTTTTAGAATGTGGTTGACTTTCATTTGATTCAAATAGTTTTATTTGAATGTGTTTGACTTTCATTTGATTCAAATAGCTCTGTTAAAATGTTTTTGACTTTCATTTGAATCAATTAGTTTTGTAGAATGCATTTGACTTTCATTTGATTTAATTAGCTTTGTTTTAAATGTGTTTGACTTTCATTTGACTTAATTATATTTTTTTAGATTTTTTTTACTTTCATTTGATTTAATTAGCTTTGTTGAATGCATTTGACTTTAATTTCATTCAAAAAGCTTCGTTTGAATGTGTTTGACTTTCATTTGATTTAATTAGCTTTGTTTGGATGTGTTTGACTTTCATTTGATTCAATTAACTTTGTTGAATGCATTTGACTTTCTTTTGATTTAAAAAGCTTTGTTTGAATGTGTTTGACTTTCATTTGATTCAATTGGCTTTGTTCGAATGTTTTTTACTTTCATTTGATTCAATTAGCTTTGTAGAATGCATTTGATTTTTATTAGATTTATTTAGCTTTGTTTAAATGTGTTTGACTTTCGTTTGAATAGACTTTCATTTGATTCAATTAGGTTTGTTTGAATGTGTTTGATAATCATTTGATTCAATTAGCTTTGTTTGAATGTGTTTGACTTTCATTTAATTCAATTAGCTTTGTAGAATGCATTTGACTTTCATTTGATTCAAATAGTTTTGTTTGAATGTGTTTGAATTTCATTTGATTTAATTAGATTTATTTAGATGTTTTTTACTTTCATTTGTTTCAATTAGGTTTGTTGAATTCATTTGGCTTTCATTTGATTCAAAAATCTTTGTTTGATTGTGTTTGACTTTCATTTGATTCAAAAAGCTTTGTTTGAATGTGTTTGACTTTCATTTGATTTAATTGGCTTTGTTCGAATGTTTTTGACTTTCATTTGAATCAATTAGCTTTGTAAAATGCATTTGACTTTCATTTGATTTAATTAGCTTTGTTTTAAATGTGTTTGACTTTCATTTGAGTTAATTAGATTGTTTAAGCTTTTTTTTACTTTCAATTGATTTAATTAGCTTTGTTTGGATGTGTTTGACTTTCATTTGATTCAATTAGCTTTGTTGAATGCATTTGACTTTAATTTGATTCAAAAAGCTTTGTTTGAATGTGTTAGACTTTCATTTGATTCAATTGGCTTTGTTCGAATGTTTTTGACTTTCATTTGATTCAATTAGCTTTGTAGAATGCATTTGATTTTTATTAGATTTATTTAGCTTTGTTTAAAGGTGTTTGACTTTTATTTGATTCAATTAGGTTTGTTTGAAGGTGTTTGACATTCATTTGATTCAATTAGCTTTGTTTGAATGTGTTTGACTTTCATTTAATTCAATTAGCTTTGTAGAATGCATTTGACTTTCATTTGATTCAAATAGTTTTGTTTGAATGTGTTTGAATTTCATTTGATTTAATTAGATTTATTTAGATGTTTTTGACTTTCATTTGATTCAATTAGATTTGTTGAATGCATTTGACTTTAATTTCATTCAAAAAGCTTCGTTTGAATGTCTTTGACTTTAATTTGATTTAATTAGCTTTGTTCGAATGTTTTTGACTTTCATTTGATTCAATTAGTTTTGTAGAATGCATTTTACTTTCATTTGGTTTAATTAGCTTCGTTTTAAATGTGTTTGACTTTCATTTGATTTAATTAAATTTTTTTAGATTTTTTTTTACTTTTATTTGACTTAATTACCTTTGTTGAATGCATTTGATTTTCATTTGATTCAAATAGTTTTGTTTGAATGTGTTTGAATTTCATTTGATTTAATTAGATTTATTTAGATGGTATTGACTTTCATTTGATTCAATTAGATTTGTTGAATGCATTTGACTTTAATTTCATTCAAAAAGCTTCGTTTGAATGTCTTTGACTTTAATTTGATTTAATTAGCTTTGTTCGAATGTTTTTGACTTTCATTTGATTCAAAAAGCTTTGTTTGAATGTGTTTGACTTTCATTTGATTCAATTGGCTTTGTTCGAATGTTTTTGACTTTCATTTGAATCAATTAGCTTTTTAGAATGCATTTGACTTTCATTTGATTTAATTAGCTTTGTTTGGATGTGTTTGACTTTCATTTGATTCAATTAGCTTTGTTGAATGCATTTGACTTTAATTTTATTTAAAAAGCTTTGTTTGAATGTGTTAGACTTTCATTTGATTCAATTGGCTTTGTTCGAATTTTTTTGACTTTCATTTGATTCAATTAGCTTTGTAGAATGCATTTGATTTTTATTAGATTTATTTAGCTTTGTTTAAATGTGTTTGACTTTTATTTGAATTGACTTTCATTGATTCAATTAGGTTTGTTTGAGTGTGTTTGACATTCATTTGATTCAACTAGCTTTGTTTGAATGTGTTTGACTTTCATTTAATTCAATTAGCTTTGTAGAATGCATTTGACTTTCATTTGGTTCAAATAGTTTTGTTTGAATGTGTTTGACTTTCATTTGATTCAATTAGCTCTTTTAGAATGTTGTTGACTTTCATTTGATTCAAATAGTTTTATTTGAATGTGTTTGACTTTCATTTGACTCAAATAGCTCTGTTCAAATGTTTTTGACTTTCATTTGATTTAATTAGCTTTGTTTGGATGTGTTTGACTTTCATTTGATTCAATTAGCTTTGTTGAATGCATTTGACTTTCAATTGATTCAAAAAGATTTGTTTGAATGTGTTTGACTTTCATTTGATTCAATTGGCTTTGTTCGAATGTTTTTGACTTTCATTTGATTCAATTAGCTTTGTAGAATGCATTTAACTTTCATTGGATTTAAGTAGCTTTGTTTAAATGTGTTTGACTTTCATTTGAATTGACTTTCATTTGATTAAAGTAGGTTTGTTTGAATGTGTTTGACTTTCATTTGATTCAATTAGCTTTGTTTAAATGTGTTTGACTTTCATTTGATTCAATTAGCTTTGTAGAATGCATTTGACTTTCATTTGATTCGAATAGTTTTGTTTGAATGTGTTTGAATTTCATTTGCTTTAATTAGATTTTTTTAGATGTTGTTAACTTTCATTTGATTCAATTAGATTTTTTGAATGCATTTGACTTTAATTTCATTCAAAAAGCTTTGTTTGAATGTCTTTGACTTTAATTTGATTTAATTAGCTTTGTTCGAATGTTTTTGACTTTCATTTGATTCAATTAGCTTTGTAGAATGCATTTGACTTTCATTGGATTTAAGTAGCTTTGTTTAAATGTGTTTGACTTTCATTTGAATTGACTTTCATTTGATTCAATTAGGTTTGTTTGAATGTGTTTGACTTTCATTTAATTCAATTAGCTTTGTTTGAATGTGTTTGACTTTCATTTGATTCAATTAGCTTTAAAGAATGCATTTGACTTTCATTTGATTTAAATAGTTTTGTTTGAATGTGTTTGAATTTCATTTTATTTAATTAGATTTTTTTTAGATGTTTTTGACTTTCATTTGATTCAATTAGATTTGTTAAATGCATTTGACTTTAATTTCATTCAAAAAGCTTCGTTTGAATGTGTTTGACTTTCATTTGATTTAATTAGCTTTGTTCGAATGTTTTTGACTTTCATTTGATTCAATTAGCTTTGTTTGACTGTGTTTGACTTTCATTTGATTCAATTAGGTTTGTTGAATGCATTTGACTTTCATTTGATTCAAAAAGCTTTGTTTGAATGTGTTTGACTTTCATTTGATTCAATTAGCTCTTTTAGAATGTGGTTGACTTTCATTTAATTCAAATAGTTTTATTTGAATGTGTTTGACTTTCATTTGATTCAAATAGCTCTGTTCGAATGTTTTTGACTTTCATTTGAATCAATTAGCTTTGTAGAATGCATTTGACTTTTATTTGATTTAATTAGCTTTGTTTGAAATATGTTTGACTTTCATTTGACTTAATTAGATTGTTTTAGATTTTTTTTACTTTCATTTGATTTAATTAGCTTTGTTTGGATGTGTTTGACTTTTATTTGATTCAATTAGCTTTGTTGAATGCATTTGACTTTAATTTGATTCAAAAAGCTTTGTTTGAATGTGTTAGACTTTCATTTGATTCAATTGGCTTTGTTCGAATGTTTTTGACTTTCATTTGATTCAATTAGCTTTATAGAATGCATTTGACTTTTATTTGATTTAATTAGCTTTGTTTTAAATGTGTTTGAGTTCCTTTTGATTTAATTAGATTTTTTTAGATTTTTTTTTACTTTTATTTGATTTAACTAGCTTTGATTAATGCATTTGACTTTAATTTCATTCAAAAAGCTTCGTTTGAATGTGTTTGACTTTTATTTGATTTAATTTGCTTTGTTTGGATGTGTTTGACTTTCATTTGATTCAATTAGCTTTGTTGAATGCATTTGATTTTCAATTGATTCAAAAGGATTTGTTTGAATGTGTTTGACTTTCATTTGATTCAATTGGCTTTGTTCGAATGTTTTTGACTTTCATTTGATTGAATTAGCTTTGTAGAATGCATTTGACTTTCATTGGATTTAATTAGCTTTGTTTAAATGTGTTTGACTTTCATTTAAATTGACTTTCATTTGATTCAATTAGGTTTGTTTGAATGTGTTTGACTTTCATTTAATTCAATTAGCTTTGTTTGAATGTGTTTGACTTTCATTTGATTCAATTAGCTTTAAAGAATGCATTTGACTTTCATTTGATTTAAATAGTTTTGTTTGAATGTGTTTGAATTTCATTTTATTTAATTAGATTTTTTTAGATGTTTTTGACTTTCATTTAATTCAATTAGCTCTGTTTGAATGAGTTTAACTTTCGTTTGATTCAATTAGGTTTGTTTGAATGTGTTTGACTTTGATTTGATTCTAATAGTTTTGTTTGTATGTGTTTGACTTTTATTTGATTTAATTAGATTTTTTTAGATGTTTTTGACTTTCATTTTATTCAATTAGCTTTGTTGAATGCATTTGACTTTCATTTGATTCAAAAAGCTTTGTTTGAATGTGTTTTAATTTCATTTGATTCAATTAACTTTGTTTGAATGTGTTTGACTTTCATTTGATTCAATTAGCTTTGTTTGTATGTGTTTGACTATCATTTGATTCAATTAGCTTTGTAGAATGCATTTGACTTTCATTTGATTCAAATAGTTTTGTTTGAATGTGTTTGATTTTCATTTGATCTAATTAGATTTTTTTAGATGTTTTTGAATTTCATTTGATTCAATTAGCTTTGTTGAATGCATTTCACTTTCATTGGATTCAAAAAGCTATGTTTGACTGTGTTGGACTTACGTTGGATTCAATTAGCTTTGTTTTTATGTGTTTGACTTTCATTTGATTTAATTAGCTTTGTAGAATGCATTTGACTTTCATGTGATTCAATTAGCTTTGTAGAATGCATTTTACTTTCATTTGATTCAAATAGTTTTGTTTGAATGTGTTTGACTTTCATTTGATTGAATTAGATTTTCTTAGATGTTTTTGAATTTCATTTGATTCAATTAGCTTTGTTGAATGCATTTGGCTTTCATTTGATTCCGAAAACTATATTTTAATGTGATTGACTTACGTTTGATTCAATGAGCTTTGTTTGAATGTGTTTGACTTTCATTTGATTTAATTAGCTTTGTAGAATGCATTTGACCTTCATTTGATTCAAAAAGCTCTTTTTGAATGTGTTTGACTTTCATTTGATTCAATTAGCTCTGTTTAAATGAGTTTGACTTTCGTTTGATTCAATTAGGTTTGTTTGTATGTGTTTGACTTTCATTTGATTCTAATAGTTTTGTTTGAACGTGTTTGACTTTTATTTGATTTAATTAGATTTTTTTAGATGTTTTTGACTTTCATTTTATTCAATTAGCTTTGTTGAATGCATTTGACTTTCATTTGATTCAAAAAGCTTTGTTTGAATGTGTTTGAATTTCATTTGATTCAATTAACTTTGTTTGTATGTGTTTGACTTTCATTTGATTCAAATAGTTTTGTAGAATGTGTTTGACTTTCATTTGATTTAATTAGATTTTTTTAGATGTTTTTTAATTTCCTTTGATTCAATTAGCTTTGTTGAATGCATTTGGCTTTCATTTGATTCCAAAAACTATGTTTGAATGTGTTTGACTTACGTTTGATTCAATTAGGTTTGTTTGAATATGTTTGACTTTCATTTGATTCAATTAGTTTTGTAGAATGCATTTGACCTTCATTTGATTCAAAAAACTCTTTTTGAATGTGTTCGATTTTCATTTGATTCAATTAGCTCTGTTTGAATGAGTTTAACTTTTGTTTGATTCAATTAGGTTTGTTTGAATGTGTTTGACTTTCATTTGATTCAAATAGTTTTGTTTGAATGTGTTTGACTTTCATTTGATTTAATTAGATTTTTTTAGATGTTTTTGAATTTCATTTGATTCAATTAGCTTTGTTGAATGCATTTGGCTTTCATTTGATTCTAAAAACTATATTTGAATGTGTTTGACTTACGTTTGATTCAATGAGCTTTGTTTGAATGTGTTTGACTTTCATTTGATATAATTAGCTTTGTAGAATGCATTTGACCTTCATTTGATTCAAAAAGCTCTTTTTGAATGTGTTTGACTTTCATTTGATTCAATTAGCTCTGTTTAAATGAGTTTGACTTTCGTTTGATTCAATTAGGTTTGTTTGTATGTGTTTGACTTTCATTTGATTCTAATAGTTTTGTTTGAATGTGTTTGACTTTTATTTGATTTAATTAGATTTTTTTAGATGTTTTTGACTTTCATTTTATTCAATTAGCTTTGTTGAATGCATTTGACTTTCATTTGATTCAAAAAGCTTTGTTTTAATGTGTTTGACTTTCATTTGATTCAATTAACTTTGTTTGTATGTGTTTGACTTTCATTTGATTCAAATAGTTTTGTTTAAATGTGTTTGAATTTCATTTGATTTAATTAACTTTGTTTGTATGTGTTTGACTTTCATTTGATTCAATTAGCTTTGTGAAATGCATTTGACTTTCATTTGATTCAAATAGTTTTGTTTGAATGTATTTAACTTTCATTTGATTGAATTAGATTTTCTTAGATGTTTTTGAATTTCATTTGATTCAATTAGCTTTGTTGAATGCATTTGGCTTTCATTTGATTCCAAAAACTATATTTGAATGTGATTGACTTACGTTTGATTCAATGAGCTTTGTTTGAATGTGTTTGACTTTCATTTGATTTAATTAGCTTTGTAAAATGCATTTGACCTTCATTTGATTCAAAAAGCTCTTTTTGAATGTGTTTGACTTTCATTTGATTCAATTAGCTCTGTTTAAATGAGTTTGACTTTCGTTTGATTCAATTAGGTTTGTTTGTATGTGTTTGACTTTCATTTGATTCTAATAGTTTTGTTTGAATGTGTTTGACTTTTATTTGATTTAATTAGATTTTTTTAGATGTTTTTGACTTTCATTTTATTCAATTAGCTTTGTTGAATGCATTTGACTTTCATTTGATTCAAATAGTTTTGTTTGAATGTGTTTGACTTTCATTTGATTTAATTAGATTTTTTTAGATGTTTTTTAATTTAATTTGATTCAATTAGCTTTGTTGAATGCATTTGGCTTTCATTTGATTCCAAAAACTATGTTTGAATGTGTTTGACTTACGTTTGATTCAATTAGGTTTGTTTGAATATGTTTGAATTTCATTTGATTCAATTAGTTTTGTAGAATGCATTTGACCTTCATTTGATTCAAAAAGCTCTTTTTGAATGTGTTTGATTTTCATTTGATTCAATTAGCTCTATTTGAATGAGTTTAACTTTCGTTTGATTCAATTAGGTTTGTTTGAATGTGTTTGACTTTCATTTGATTATAATAGTTTTTTTTTAATGTGTTTGACTTTTATTTGATTTAATTAGATTTTTTTAGATGTTTTTGACTTTCATTTTATTCAATTAGCTTTGTTGAATGCATTTGAATTTCATTTGATTCAAAAAGCTTTGTTTGAATGTGTTTGAATTTCATTTGATTCAATTAACTTTGTTTGTATGTGTTTGACTTTCATTTGATTCAAATAGTTTTGTTTGAATGTGTTTGACGTTCATTTGATTTAATTAGATTTTTTTAGATGTTTTTGAATTTCATTTGATTCAATTAGCTTTGTTGAATGCATTTGGCTTTCATTTGATTCCAAAAACTATATTTGAATGTGTTTGACTTACGTTTGATTCAATTAGCTTTGTTTGAATGTGTTTGACTTTAATTTGATTTAATTAGCTTTGTAGAATGCATTTGACCTTCATTTGATTAATAAAGCTCTTTTTGAATGTGTTTGACTTTCATTTGATTCAATTAGCTCTGTTTAAATGAGTTTGACTTTCGTTTGATTCAATTAGGTTTGTTTGTATGTGTTTGACTTTCATTTGATTCTAATAGTTTTGTTTGAATGTGTTTGACTTTTATTTGATTTAATTAGATTTTTTTAGATGTTTTTGACTTTCATTTTATTCAATTAGCTTTGTTGAATGCATTTGACTTTCATTTGATTAAAAAATCTTTGTTTGAATGTGTTTGAATTTCATTTTATTCAATTAAATTTGTTTGTATGTGTTTGACTTTCATTTGATTCAAATAGTTTTGTTTGAATGTGTTTGACTTTCATTTGATTTAATTAGATTTTTTTAGATGTTTTTTAATTTAATTTGATTCAATTAGCTTTGTTGAATGCATTTGGCTTTCATATGATTCCAAAAACTATGTTTGAATGTGTTTGACTTACGTTTGATTCAATTAGGTTTGTTTGAATATGTTTGACTTTCATTTCATTCAATTAGCTTTGTAGAATGCATTTGACCTTCATATGATTAAAAAAGCTCTTTTTGAATGTGTTTGACTTTCATTTGATTCAATTAGCTCTGTTTGAATGAGTTTGACTTTCGTTTGGTTCAATTAGGTTTGTTTGTATGTGTTTGACTTTCATTTGATTCTAATAGTTTTGTTTGAATGTGTTGGACTTTTACTTGATTTAATTAGATTTTTTTGATGTTTTGAACTTTAATTTTATTCAATTAGCTTGTTGAATGCATTTGACTTTCATTTGATTCAAAAAGCTTTGTTTGAATGTGTTTGAATTTAATTTGATTCAATTAATTTTGTTTGTATGTGTTTGACTTTCATTTGATTCAATTAGCTTTGTAGAATGCATTAGACTTTCATTTGATTCAAATAGTTTTGTTTGAATGTGTTTGACTTTCATTTGATTTAATTAGATTTTTTTAGATGTTTTTGAATTTCATTTGATTCAATTAGCTTTGTTGAATGCATTTGACTTTCATTGGATTCAAAAAGCTATGTTTGAATGTGTTTGACTTACGTTGGATTCAATTAGCTTTGTTTGTATGTGTTTGACTTTCATTTGATTCAATTAGCTTTGTAGAATGCATTTGACCTTCATATGATTCAAAAAGCTCTGTTTGAATGAGTTTGACTTTCATTTGATTCAATTAGCTTTGTTTGAATGAGTTTGACTTTCGTTTGATTCAATTAGGTTTGTTTGTATGTGTTTGACTTTAATTTGATTCTATTAGTTTTGTTTGAGTGTGTTTGACTTTTATTTGATTTAATTAGATTTTTTTAGATGTTTTTAACTTTCATTTTATTTAATTAGCTTGTTGAATGCATTTGACTTTCATTTTATTCAAAAAACTTTGTTTGAATGTGTTTGACTTTCATTTGATTCAATTAGCTTTGTTTGAATGCGTTTGACTTTTATTTGATTCAATTAGCTTTGTAGAATGCATTTGATTTTCATTTGATTCAAATAATTTTGTTTGAATGTGTTAAACTTTCATTTGATTTTATTAAATTTTTTTAGATGTTTTTGAATTTCATTTTATTCAATTAGCTTTTTTGAATGCATTTGGCTTTCATTTGGTCCAAAAAACTATATTTGAATGTGTTTGACTTACGTTTGATTCAATTAGCTTTGTTTGAATGTGTTTGACTTTCATTTGATTTAATTAGCTTTGTAGAATGCATTTGACCTTCATTTGATTCATAAAGCACTTTTTGAATGTGTTTGACTTTCATTTGATTCAATTAGCTCTGTTTAAATAAGTTTGACTTTCGTTTGATTCAATTAGGTTTGTTTGTATGTGTTTGACTTTCATTTGATTCTAATAGTTTTGTTTGAATGTGTTTGACTTTTATTTGATTTAATTAGATTTTTTTAGATGTTTTTGATTTTCATTTTATTCAATTAGCTTTTTTGAATGCATTTGACCTTCATTTGATTCAAAAAGCTTTGTTTGAATGTGTTTGACTTTCATTTGATTCAATAAACTTTGTTTGTATCTGTTTGACTTTCATTTGATTCAAATAGTTTTGTTTGAATGTGTTTGACTTTCATTTGATTCTAATAGTTTTCTTTGAATGTGTTTGATTTTCATTTGATTTAATACGATTTTTATAGATACTTTTGAATTTCATTTGATTCAATTAGCTTTGTTGAATGAATTTGACTTTCATTGGATTCAAAAAGCTATGTTTGAATGTGTTTGACTTACGTTGGATTCAATTAGCTTTGTTTGTATGTGTTTGATTTTCATTTGATTCAATTAGCTTTGTAGAATGCATTTGACTTTCATTTGATTCAAATAGTTTTGTTTGAATGTGTTTGACTTTCATTTGATTTAATTAGATTTTTTTAGATCTTTTTGAATTTCATTTGATTCAACTAGCTTTGTTGAATGCATTTGGCTTTCATTTGATTCCAAAAACTATATTTGAATGTGTTTGACTTACGTTTGATTCAATTAGCTTTGTTTGAATGTGTTTGACTTTCATTTGATTTAATTAGCTTTGTAGAATGCATTTGACCTTCATTTGATTCAAAAAGCTCTTTTTGAATGTGTTTGACTTTCATTTGATTCAATTAGCTCTGTTTAAATGAGTTTGACTTTCGTTTGATTCAATTATGTTTGTTTGTATGTGTTTGACTTTCATTTGATTCTAATAGTTTTGTTTGAATGTGTTTGACTTTTATTTGATTTAATTAGATTTTTTTAGATGTTTTTGACTTTCATTTTATTCAATTAGCTTTGTTGAATGCATTTGACTTTCATTTGATTCAAAAAGCTTTGTTTGAATGTGTTTGAATTTCATTTGATTCAATTAAATTTGTTTGTATGTGTTTGACTTTCATTTGATTCAAATAGTTTTGTTTGAATGTGTTTGACTTTCATTTGATTTAATTAGATTTTTTTAGATGTTTTTTAATTTAATTTGATTCAATTAGCTTTGTTGAATGCATTTGGCTTTCATTTGATTCCAAAAACTATGTTTGAATGTGTTTGACTTACGTTTGATTCAATTAGGTTTGTTTTAATATGTTTGACTTTCATTTGATTCAATTAGCTTTGTAGAATGCATTTCACCTTCATATGATTCAAAAAACTCTTTTTAAATGTGTTTGACTTTCATTTGATTCAATTAGCTCTGTTGGAATGAGTTTGACTTTCGTTTGATTCAATTAGGTTTGTTTGTATGTGTTTGACTTTCATTTGATTCTAATAGTTTTGTTTGAATGTGTTGGACTTTTACTTGATTTAATTAGATTTTTTTGATGTTTTGAACTTTAATTTTATTCAATTAGCTTGTTGAATGCATTTGACTTTCATTTGATTCAAAAAGCTTTGTTTGAATGTGTTTGAATTTAATTTGATTCAATTAACTTTGTTTGTATGTGTTTGACTTTCATTTGATTCAATTAGCTTTGTAGAATGCATTTGACTTTAATTTTATTTAAAAAGCTTTGTTTGAATGTGTTAGACTTTCATTTGATTCAATTGGCTTTGTTCGAATTTTTTTGACTTTCATTTGATTCAATTAGCTTTGTAGAATGCATTTGATTTTTATTAGATTTATTTAGCTTTGTTTAAATGTGTTTGACTTTTATTTGAATTGACTTTCATTGATTCAATTAGGTTTGTTTGAGTGTGTTTGACATTCATTTGATTCAATTAGCTTTGTTTGAATGTGTTTGACTTTCATTTAATTCAATTAGCTTTGTAGAATGCATTTGACTTTCATTTGGTTCAAATAGTTTTGTTTGAATGTGTTTGACTTTCATTTGATTCAATTAGCTCTTTTAGAATGTGGTTGACTTTCATTTGATTTAAATAGTTTTATTTGAATGTGTTTGACTTTCATTTGATTCAAATAGCTCTGTTCAAATGTTTTTGACTTTCATTTGATTTAATTAGCTTTGTTTGGATGTGTTTGACTTTCATTTGATTCAATTAGCTTTGTTGAATGCATTTGACTTTCAATTGATTCAAAAAGATTTGTTTGAATGTGTTTGACTTTCATTTGATTCAATTGGCTTTGTTCGAATGTTTTTGACTTTCATTTGATTCAATTAGCTTTGTAGAATGCATTTAACTTTCATTGGATTTAAGTAGCTTTGTTTAAATGTGTTTGACTTTCATTTGAATTGACTTTCATTTGATTAAAGTAGGTTTGTTTGAATGTCTTTGACTTTCATTTGATTCAATTAGCTTTGTTTAAATGTGTTTGACTTTCATTTGATTCAATTAGCTTTGTAGAATGCATTTGACTTTCATTTGATTCGAATAGTTTTGTTTGAATGTGTTTGAATTTCATTTGCTTTAATTAGATTTTTTTAGATGTTGTTAACTTTCATTTGATTCAATTAGATTTTTTGAATGCATTTGACTTTAATTTCATTCAAAAAGCTTTGTTTGAATGTCTTTGACTTTAATTTGATTTAATTAGCTTTGTTCGAATGTTTTTTACTTTCATTTGATTCAATTAGCTTTGTAGAATGCATTTGACTTTCATTGGATTTAAGTAGCTTTGTTTAAATGTGTTTGACTTTCATTTGAATTGACTTTCATTTGATTCAATTAGGTTTGTTTGAATGTGTTTGACTTTCATTTAATTCAATTAGCTTTGTTTGAATGTGTTTGACTTTCATTTGATTCAATTAGCTTTAAAGAATGCATTTGACTTTCATTTGATTTAAATAGTTTTGTTTGAATGTGTTTGAATTTCATTTTATTTAATTAGATTGTTTTTTAGATGTTTTTGACTTTCATTTGATTCAATTAGATTTGTTAAATGCATTTGACTTTAATTTCATTCAAAAAGCTTCGTTTGAATGTGTTTGACTTTCATTTGATTTAATTAGCTTTGTTCGAATGTTTTTGATTTTCATTTGATTCAATTAGCTTTGTTTGACTGTGTTTGACTTTCATTTGATTCAATTAGGTTTGTTGAATGCATTTGACTTTCATTTGATTCAAAAAGCTTTGTTTGAATGTGTTTGACTTTCATTTGATTCAATTAGCTCTTTTAGAATGTGGTTGACTTTCATTTAATTCAAATAGTTTTATTTGAATGTGTTTGACTTTCATTTGATTCAAATAGCTCTGTTCGAATGTTTTTGACTTTCATTTGAATCAATTAGCTTTGTAGAATGCATTTGACTTTTATTTGATTTAATTAGCTTTGTTTGAAATATGTTTGACTTTCATTTGACTTAATTAGATTGTTTTAGATTTTTTTTACTTTCATTTGATTTAATTAGCTTTGTTTGGATGTGTTTGACTTTTATTTGATTCAATTAGCTTTGTTGAATGCATTTGACTTTAATTTGATTCAAAAAGCTTTGTTTGAATGTGTTAGACTTTCATTTGATTCAATTGGCTTTGTTCGAATGTTTTTGACTTTCATTTGATTCAATTAGCTTTATAGAATGCATTTGACTTTTATTTGATTTAATTAGCTTTGTTTTAAATGTGTTTGAGTTCCTTTTGATTTAATTAGATTTTCTTAGATTTTTTTTTTATTTTTATTTGATTTAACTAGCTTTGATTAATGCATTTGACTTTAATTTCATTCAAAAAGCTTCGTTTGAATGTGTTTGACTTTTATTTGATTTAATTTGCTTTGTTTGGATGTGTTTGACTTTCATTTGATTCAATTAGCTTTGTTGAATGCATTTGATTTTCAATTGATTCAAAAGGATTTGTTTGAATGTGTTTGACTTTCATTTGATTCAATTGGCTTTGTTCGAATGTTTTTGACTTTCATTTGATTCAATTAGCTTTGTAGAATGCATTTGACTTTCATTGGATTTAATTAGCTTTGTTTAAATGTGTTTGACTTTCATTTAAATTGACTTTCATTTGATTCAATTAGGTTTGTTTGAATGTGTTTGACTTTCATTTAATTCAATTAGCTTTGTTTGAATGTGTTTGACTTTCATTTGATTCAATTAGCTTTAAAGAATGCATTTGACTTTCATTTGATTTAAATAGTTTTGTTTGAACGTGTTTGAATTTCATTTTATTTAATTAGATTTTTTTAGATGTTTTTGACTTTCATTTAATTCAATTAGCTCTGTTTGAATGAGTTTAACTTTCGTTTGATTCAATTAGGTTTGTTTGAATGTGTTTGATTTTCATTTGATTCTAATAGTTTTGTTTGTATGTGTTTGACTTTTATTTGATTTAATTAGATTTTTTTAGATGTTTTTGACTTTCATTTTATTCAATTAGCTTTGTTGAATGCATTTGACTTTCATTTGATTCAAAAAGCTTTGTTTGAATGTGTTTTAATTTCATTTGATTCAATTAACTTTGTTTGAATGTGTTTGACTTTCATTTGATTCAATTAGCTTTGTTTGTATGTGTTTGACTATCATTTGATTCAATTAGCTTTGTAGAATGCATTTGACTTTCATTTGATTCAAATAGTTTTGTTTGAATGTGTTTGATTTTCATTTGATCTAATTAGATTTTTTTAGATGTTTTTGAATTTCATTTGATTCAATTAGCTTTGTTGAATGCATTTGACTTTCATTGGATTCAAAAAGCTATGTTTGACTGTGTTGGACTTACGTTGGATTCAATTAGCTTTGTTTTTATGTGTTTGACTTTCATTTGATTTAATTAGCTTTGTAGAATGCATTTGACTTTCATTTGATTCAATTAGCTTTGTAGAATGCATTTTACTTTCATTTGATTCAAATAGTTTTGTTTGAATGTGTTTGACTTTCATTTGATTGAATTAGATTTTCTTAGATGTTTTTGAATTTCATTTGATTCAATTAGCTTTGTTGAATGCATTTGGCTTTCATTTGATTCCGAAAACTATATTTTAATGTGATTGACTTACGTTTGATTCAATGAGCTTTGTTTGAATGTGTTTGACTTTCATTTGATTTAATTAGCTTTGTAGAATGCATTTGACCTTCATTTGATTCAAAAAGCTCTTTTTGAATGTGTTTGACTTTCATTTGATTCAATTAGCTCTGTTTAAATGAGTTTGACTTTCGTTTGATTCAATTAGGTTTGTTTGTATGTGTTTGACTTTCATTTGATTCTAATAGTTTTGTTTGAACGTGTTTGACTTTTATTTGATTTAATTAGATTTTTTTAGATGTTTTTGACTTTCATTTTATTCAATTAGCTTTGTTGAATGCATTTGACTTTCATTTGATTCAAAAAGCTTTGTTTGAATGTGTTTGAATTTCATTTGATTCAATTAACTTTGTTTGTATGTGTTTGACTTTCATTTGATTCAAATAGTTTTGTAGAATGTGTTTGACTTTCATTTGATTTAATTAGATTTTTTTAGATGTTTTTTAATTTCCTTTGATTCAATTAGCTTTGTTGAATGCATTTGGCTTTCATTTGATTCCAAAAACTATGTTTGAATGTGTTTGACTTACGTTTGATTCAATTAGGTTTGTTTGAATATGTTTGACTTTCATTTGATTCAATTAGTTTTGTAGAATGCATTTGACCTTCATTTGATTCAAAAAACTCTTTTTGAATGTGTTTGATTTTCATTTGATTCAATTAGCTCTGTTTGAATGAGTTTAACTTTCGTTTGATTCAATTAGGTTTGTTTGAATGTGTTTGACTTTCATTTGATTCAAATAGTTTTGTTTGAATGTGTTTGACTTTCATTTGATTTAATTAGATTTTTTTAGATGTTTTTGAATTTCATTTGATTCAATTAGCTTTGTTGAATGCATTTGGCTTTCATTTGATTCTAAAAACTATATTTGAATGTGTTTGACTTACGTTTGATTCAATGAGCTTTGTTTGAATGTGTTTGACTTTCATTTGATATAATTAGCTTTGTAGAATGCATTTGACCTTCATTTGATTCAAAAAGCTCTTTTTGAATGTGTTTGACTTTCATTTGATTCAATTAGCTCTGTTTAAATGAGTTTGACTTTCGTTTGATTCAATTAGGTTTGTTTGTATGTGTTTGACTTTCATTTGATTCTAATAGTTTTGTTTGAATGTGTTTGACTTTTATTTGATTTAATTTGATTTTTTTAGATGTTTTTGACTTTCATTTTATTCAATTAGCTTTGTTGAATGCATTTGACTTTCATTTGATTCAAAAAGCTTTGTTTTAATGTGTTTGACTTTCATTTGATTCAATTAACTTTGTTTGTATGTGTTTGACTTTCATTTGATTCAAATAGTTTTGTTTAAATGTGTTTGAATTTCATTTGATTTAATTAACTTTGTTTGTATGTGTTTGACTTTCATTTGATTCAATTTGCTTTGTGAAATGCATTTGACTTTCATTTGATTCAAATAGTTTTGTTTGAATGTATTTAACTTTCATTTGATTGAATTAGATTTTCTTAGATGTTTTTGAATTTCATTTGATTCAATTAGCTTTGTTGAATGCATTTAGCTTTCATTTGATTCCAAAAACTATATTTGAATGTGATTGACTTACGTTTGATTCAATGAGCTTTGTTTGAATGTGTTTGACTTTCATTTGATTTAATTAGCTTTGTAAAATGCATTTGACCTTCATTTGATTCAAAAAGCTCTTTTTGAATGTGTTTGACTTTCATTTGATTCAATTAGCTCTGTTTAAATGAGTTTGACTTTCGTTTGATTCAATTAGGTTTGTTTGTATGTGTTTGACTTTCATTTGATTCTAATAGTTTTGTTTGAATGTGTTTGACTTTTATTTGATTTAATTAGATTTTTTTAGATGTTTTTGACTTCCATTTTATTCAATTAGCTTTGTTGAATGCATTTGACTTTCATTTGATTCAAATAGTTTTGTTTGAATGTGTTTGACTTTCATTTGATTTAATTAGATTTTTTTAGATGTTTTTTAATTTAATTTGATTCAATTAGCTTTGTTGAATGCATTTGGCTTTCATTTGATTCCAAAAACTATGTTTGAATGTGTTTGACTTACGTTTGATTCAATTAGGTTTGTTTGAATATGTTTGAATTTCATTTGATTCAATTAGTTTTGTAGAATGCATTTGACCTTCATTTGATTCAAAAAGCTCTTTTTGAATGTGTTTGATTTTCATTTGATTCAATTAGCTCTATTTGAATGAGTTTAACTTTCGTTTGATTCAATTAGGTTTGTTTGAATGTGTTTGACTTTCATTTGATTCTAATAGTTTTGTTTGAATGTGTTTGACTTTTATTTGATTTAATTAGATTTTTTTAGATGTTTTTGACTTTCATTTTATTCTATTAGCTTTATTGAATGCATTTGACTTTCATTTGATTCAAAAAGCTTTGTTTGAATGTGTTTGAATTTCATTTGATTCAATTAACTTTGTTTGTATGTGTTTGACTTTCATTTGATTCAAATAGTTTTGTTTGAATGTGTTTGACTTTCATTTGATTTAATTAGATTTTTTTAGATGTTTTTTAATTTCATTTGATTCAATTAGCTTTGTTGAATGCATTTGGCTTTCATTTGATTCCAAAAACTATGTTTGAATGTGTTTGACTTACGTTTGATTCAATTAGGTTTGTTTGAATATATTTGACTTTTATTTGATTCAATTAGTTTTGTAGAATGCATTTGACCTTCATTTGATTCAAAAAGCTCTTTTTGAATGTGTTTGATTTTAATTTGATTCAATTAGCTCTGTTTGAATGAGTTTAACTTTCGTTTGATTCAATTAGGTTTGTTTAAATGTGTTTGACTTTCATTTGATTCTAATAGTTTTGTTTGAATGAGTTTGACTTTTATTTGAGTTAATTAGATTTTTTTAGATGTTTTTGACTTTCATTTTATTCAATTAGCTTTGTTGAATGCATTTGACTTTCATTTGATTCAAAAAGCTTTGTTTGAATGTGTTTGAATTTCATTTGATTCAATTAACTTTGTTTGTATGTGTTTGACTTTCATTTGATTCAAATAGTTTTGTTTGAATGTGTTTGACTTTCATTTGATTTAATTAGATTTTTTTAGACGTTTTTTAATTTCATTTGATTCAATTAGCTTTGTTGAATGCATTTGGCTTTCATTTGATTCCAAAAACTATGTTTGAATGTGTTTGACTTACGTTTGATTCAATTAGGTTTGTTTGAATATGTTTGACTTTCATTTGATTCAATTAGTTTTGTAGAATGCATTTGACCGTCATTTGATTCAAAAAGCTCTTTTTGAATGTGTTTGATTTTCATTTGATTCAATTAGCTCTGTTTAAATGAGTTTGACTTTCGTTTGATTCAATTAGGTTTGTTTGTATGTGTTTGACTTTCATTTGATTCTAATAGTTTTGTTTGAATGTGTTTGACTTTTATTTGATGTAATTAGATTTTTTTAGATGTTTTTGACTTTAATTTTATTCAATTAGCTTTGTTGAATACATTTGACTTTCATTTGATTCAAAAAGCTTTGTTTGAATGTGTTTGAATTTCATTTGATTCAATTAAATTTGTTTGTATGTGTTTGACTTTCATTTGATTCAAATAGTTTTGTTTGAATGTGTTTGACTTTCATTTGATTTAATTAGATTTTTTTAGATGTTTTTTAATTTAATTTGATTCAATTAGCTTTGTTGAATGCATTTGGCTTTCATTTGATTCCAAAAACTATGTTTGAATGTGTTTGACTTACGTTTGATTCAATTAGGTTTGTTTGAATATGTTTGACTTTCATTTGATTCAATTAGCTTTGTAGAATGCATTTGACCTTCATATTATTCAAAAAGCTCTTTTTGAATGTGTTCGACTTTCATTTGATTCAATTAGCTCTGTTTGAATGAGTTTGACTTTTGTTTGATTCAATTAGGTTTGTTTGTATGTGTTTGACTTTCATTTGATTCTAATAGTTTTGTTTGAATGTGTTTGACTTTTATTTGATTTAATTAGATTTTTTTAGATATTTTGAACTTTCATTTTATTCAATTAGCTTGTTGAATGCATTTGACTTTCATTTGATTCAAAGAGCTTTGTTTGAATGTGTTTGAATTTCATTTGATTCAATTAACTTTGTTTGTATGTGTTTGACGTTCATTCGATTCAATTAGCTTTGTAGAATGCATTTGACTTTCATTTGATTCAAATAGATTTGTTTGAATGTGTTTGACTTTCATTTGATTTAATTAGATTTTTTTAGATGTTTTTGGAATTCATTTGATTCAATTAGCTTTGTTGAATGCATTTGGCTTTCATTTGATTCCAAAAACTATATTTGAATGTGTTTGACTTACGTTTGATTCAATTAGATTTGTTTGAATGTGTTTGACTTTAATTTGATTTAATTAGCTTTGTAGAATGCATTTGACCTTCATTTGATTCATAAAGCTCTTTTTGAATGTGTTTGACTTTCATTTGATTCAATTAGCTCTGTTTAAATGAGTTTGACTTTCGTTTGATTCAATTAGGTTTATTTGTATGTGTTTGACTTTCATTTGATTCTAATAGTTTTTTTTTAATGTGTTTGACTTTTATTTGATTTAATTAGATTTTTTTAGATGTTTTTGACTTTCATTTTATTCAATTAGCTTTGTTGAATGCATTTGAATTTCATTTGATTCAAAAAGCTTTGTTTGAATGTGTTTGAATTTCATTTGATTCAATTAACTTTGTTTGTATATGTTTGACTTTCATTTGATTCAAATAGTTTTGTTTGAATGTGTTTGACGTTCATTTGATTTAATTAGATTTTTTTAGATGTTTTTGAATTTCATTTGATTCAATTAGCTTTGTTGAATGCATTTGGCTTTCATTTGATTCCAAAAACTATATTTGAATGTGTTTGACTTACGTTTGATTCAATTAGCTTTGTTTGAATGTGTTTGACTTTAATTTGATTTAATTAGCTTTGTAAAATGCATTTGACCTTCATTTGATTCATAAAGCTCTTTTTGAATGTGTTTGACTTTCATTTGATTCAATTAGCTCTGTTTAAATGAGTTTGACTTTCGTTTGATTCAATTAGGTTTGTTTGTATGTGTTTGACTTTCATTTGATTCTAATAGTTTTGTTTGAATGTGTTTGACTTTTATTTGATTTAATTAGATTTTTTTAGATGTTTTTGACTTTCATTTTATTCAATTAGCTTTGTTGAATGCATTTGACTTTCATTTGATTAAAAAATCTTTGTTTGAATGTGTTTGAATTTCATTTTATTCAATTAAATTTGTTTGTATGTGTTTGACTTTCATTTGATTCAAATAGTTTTGTTTGAATGTGTTTGACTTTCATTTGATTTAATTAGATTTTTTTAGATGTTTTTTAATTTAATTTGATTCAATTAGCTTTGTTGAATGCATTTGGCTTTCATATGATTCCAAAAACTATGTTTGAATGTGTTTGACTTACGTTTGATTCAATTAGGTTTGTTTGAATATGTTTGACTTTCATTTCATTCAATTAGCTTTGTAGAATGCATTTGACCTTCATATGATTAAAAAAGCTCTTTTTGAATGTGTTTGACTTTCATTTGATTCAATTAGCTCTGTTTGAATGAGTTTGACTTTCGTTTGGTTCAATTAGGTTTGTTTGTATGTGTTTGACTTTCATTTGATTCTAATAGTTTTGTTTGAATGTGTTGGACTTTTACTTGATTTAATTAGATTTTTTTGATGTTTTGAACTTTAATTTTATTCAATTAGCTTGTTGAATGCATTTGACTTTCATTTGATTCTATTAGTTTTGTTTGAGTGTGTTTGACTTTTATTTGATTTAATTAGATTTTTTTAGATGTTTTTAACTTTCATTTTATTTAATTAGCTTGTTGAATGCATTTGACTTTCATTTTATTCAAAAAACTTTGTTTGAATGTGTTTGACTTTCATTTGATTCAATTAGCTTTGTTTGAATGCGTTTGACTTTTATTTGATTCAATTAGCTTTGTAGAATGCATTTGATTTTCATTTGATTCAAATAATTTTGTTTGAATGTGTTAAACTTTCATTTGATTTTATTAAATTTTTTTAGATGTTTTTGAATTTCATTTGATTCAATTAGCTTTTTTGAATGCATTTGGCTTTCATTTGGTCCAAAAAACTATATTTGAATGTGTTTGACTTACGTTTGATTCAATTAGCTTTGTTTGAATGTGTTTGACTTTCATTTGATTTAATTAGCTTTGTAGAATGCATTTGACCTTCATTTGATTCATAAAGCACTTTTTGAATGTGTTTCACTTTCATTTGATTCAATTAGCTCTGTTTAAATAAGTTTGACTTTCGTTTGATTTAATTAGGTTTGTTTGTATGTGTTTGACTTTCATTTGATTCTAATAGTTTTGTTTGAATGTGTTTGACTTTTATTTGATTTAATTAGATTTTTTTAGATGTTTTTGATTTTCATTTTATTCAATTAGCTTTTTTGAATGCATTTGACCTTCATTTGATTCAAAAAGCTTTGTTTGGATGTGTTTGACTTTCATTTGATTCAATAAACTTTGTTTGTATCTGTTTGACTTTCATTTGATTCAAATAGTTTTGTTTGAATGTGTTTGACTTTCATTTGATTCTAATAGTTTTCTTTGAATGTGTTTGATTTTCATTTGATTTAATACGATTTTTATAGATACTTTTGAATTTCATTTGATTCAATTAGCTTTGTTGAATGAATTTGACTTTCATTGGATTCAAAAAGCTATGTTTGAATGTGTTTGACTTACGTTGGATTCAATTAGCTTTGTTTGTATGTGTTTGATTTTCATTTGATTCAATTAGCTTTGTAGAATGCATTTGACTTTCATTTGATTCAAATAGTTTTGTTTGAATGTGTTTGACTTTCATTTGATTTAATTAGATTTTTTTAGATCTTTTTGAATTTCATTTGATTCAACTAGCTTTGTTGAATGCATTTAGCTTTCATTTGTTTCCAAAAACTATATTTGAATGTGTTTGACTTACGTTTGATTTAATTAGCTTTGTTTGAATGTGTTTGACTTTCATTTGATTTAATTAGCTTTGTAGAATGCATTTGACCTTCATTTGATTCAAAAAGCTCTTTTTGAATGTGTTTGACTTTCATTTGATTCAATTAGCTCTGTTTAAATGAGTTTGACTTTCGTTTGATTCAATTAGGTTTGTTTGTATGTGTTTGACTTTCATTTGATTCTAATAGTTTTGTTTGAATGTGTTTGACTTTTATTTGATTTAATTAGATTTTTTTAGATGTTTTTGACTTTCATTTTATTCAATTAGCTTTGTTGAATGCATTTGACTTTCATTTGATTCAAAAAGATTTGTTTGAATGTGTTTGAATTTCATTTGATTCAATTAAATTTGTTTGTATGTGTTTGACTTTCATTTGATTCAAATAGTTTTGTTTGAATGTGTTTGACTTTCATTTGATTTAATTAGATTTTTTTAGATGTTTTTTAATTTAATTTGATTCAATTAGCTTTGTTGAATGCATTTGGCTTTCATTTGATTCCAAAAACTATGTTTGAATGTGTTTGACTTACGTTTGATTCAATTAGGTTTGTTTTAATATGTTTGACTTTCATTTGATTCAATTAGCTTTGTAGAATGCATTTCACCTTCATATGATTCAAAAAGCTCTCTTTAAATGTGTTTGACTTTCATTTGATTCAATTAGCTCTGTTGGAATGAGTTTGACTTTCGTTTGATTCAATTAGGTTTGTTTGTATGTGTTTGACTTTCATTTGATTCTAATAGTTTTGTTTGAATGTGTTGGACTTTTACTTGATTTAATTAGATTTTTTTGATGTTTTTAACTTTAATTTTATTCAATTAGCTTGTTGAATGCATTTGACTTTCATTTGATTCAAAAAGCTTTGTTTGAATGTGTTTGAATTTAATTTGATTCAATTAACTTTGTTTGTATGTGTTTGACTTTCATTTGATTCAATTAGCTTTGTAGAATGCATTAGACTTTCATTTGATTCAAATAGTTTTGTTTGAATGTGTTTCACTTTCATTTGATTTAATTAGATTTTTTTAGATGTTTTTGAATTTCATTTGATTCAATTAGCTTTGTTGAATGCATTTGACTTTCATTGGATTCAAAAAGCTATGTTTGAATGTGTTTGACTTACGTTGGATTCAATTAGCTTTGTTTGTATGTGTTTGACTTTCATTTGATTCAATTAGCTTTGTAGAATGCATTTGACCTTCATATGATTCAAAAAGCTCTGTTTGAATGAGTTTGACTTTCATTTGATTCAATTAGCTTTGTTTGAATGAGTTTGACTTTCGTTTGATTCAATTAGGTTTGTTTGTATGTGTTTGACTTTAATTTGATTCTATTAGTTTTGTTTGAGTGTGTTTGACTTTTATTTGATTTAATTAGATTTTTTTAGATGTTTTTAACTTTCATTTTATTTAATTAGCTTGTTGAATGCATTTGACTTTCATTTTATTCAAAAAACTTTGTTTGAATGTGTTTGACTTTCATTTGATTCAATTAGCTTTGTTTGAATGCGTTTGACTTTTATTTGATTCAATTAGCTTTGTAGAATGCATTTGACTTTCATTTGATTCAAATAATTTTGTTTGAATGTGTTAAACTTTCATTTAATTTTATTAAATTTTTTTAGATGTTTTTGAATTTCATTTGATTCAATTAGCTTTTTTGAATGCATTTGGCTTTCATTTGGTCCAAAAAACTATATTTGAATGTGTTTGACTTACGTTTGATTCAATTAGCTTTGTTTGAATGTGTTTGACTTTCATTTGATTTAATTAGCTTTGTAGAATGCATTTGACCTTCATTTGATTCAAAAAGCTCTTTTTGAATGTGTTTGACTTTCATTTGATTCAATTAGCTCTGTTTAAATGAGTTTGACTTTCGTTTGATTCAATTAGGTTTGTTTGTATGTGTTTGACTTTCATTTGATTCTAATAGTTTTGTTTGAATGTGTTTGACTTTTATTTGATTTAATTAGATTTTTTTAGATGTTTTTGACTTTCATTTTATTCAATTAGCTTTGTTGAATGCATTTGACTTTCATTTGATTCAAAAAGATTTGTTTGAATGTGTTTGAATTTCATTTGATTCAATTAAATTTGTTTGTATGTGTTTGACTTTCATTTGATTCAAATAGTTTTGTTTGAATGTGTTTGACTTTCATTTGATTTAATTAGATTTTTTTAGATGTTTTTTAATTTAATTTGATTCAATTAGCTTTGTTGAATGCATTTGGCTTTCATTTGATTCCAAAAACTATGTTTGAATGTGTTTGACTTACGTTTGATTCAATTAGGTTTGTTTTAATATGTTTGACTTTCATTTGATTCAATTAGCTTTGTAGAATGCATTTCACCTTCATATGATTCAAAAAGCTCTCTTTAAATGTGTTTGACTTTCATTTGATTCAATTAGCTCTGTTGGAATGAGTTTGACTTTCGTTTGATTCAATTAGGTTTGTTTGTATGTGTTTGACTTTCATTTGATTCTAATAGTTTTGTTTGAATGTGTTGGACTTTTACTTGATTTAATTAGATTTTTTTGATGTTTTTAACTTTAATTTTATTCAATTAGCTTGTTGAATGCATTTGACTTTCATTTGATTCAAAAAGCTTTGTTTGAATGTGTTTGAATTTAATTTGATTCAATTAACTTTGTTTGTATGTGTTTGACTTTCATTTGATTCAATTAGCTTTGTAGAATGCATTAGACTTTCATTTGATTCAAATAGTTTTGTTTGAATGTGTTTCACTTTCATTTGATTTAATTAGATTTTTTTAGATGTTTTTGAATTTCATTTGATTCAATTAGCTTTGTTGAATGCATTTGACTTTCATTGGATTCAAAAAGCTATGTTTGAATGTGTTTGACTTACGTTGGATTCAATTAGCTTTGTTTGTATGTGTTTGACTTTCATTTGATTCAATTAGCTTTGTAGAATGCATTTGACCTTCATATGATTCAAAAAGCTCTGTTTGAATGAGTTTGACTTTCATTTGATTCAATTAGCTTTGTTTGAATGAGTTTGACTTTCGTTTGATTCAATTAGGTTTGTTTGTATGTGTTTGACTTTAATTTGATTCTATTAGTTTTGTTTGAGTGTGTTTGACTTTTATTTGATTTAATTAGATTTTTTTAGATGTTTTTAACTTTCATTTTATTTAATTAGCTTGTTGAATGCATTTGACTTTCATTTTATTCAAAAAACTTTGTTTGAATGTGTTTGACTTTCATTTGATTCAATTAGCTTTGTTTGAATGCGTTTGACTTTTATTTGATTCAATTAGCTTTGTAGAATGCATTTGACTTTCATTTGATTCAAATAATTTTGTTTGAATGTGTTAAACTTTCATTTAATTTTATTAAATTTTTTTAGATGTTTTTGAATTTCATTTGATTCAATTAGCTTTTTTGAATGCATTTGGCTTTCATTTGGTCCAAAAAACTATATTTGAATGTGTTTGACTTACGTTTGATTCAATTAGCTTTGTTTGAATGTGTTTGACTTTCATTTGATTTAATTAGCTTTGTAGAATGCATTTGACCTTCATTTGATTCATAAAGCACTTTTTGAATGTGTTTGACTTTCATTTGATTCAATTAGCTCTGTTTAAATAAGTTTGACTTTCGTTTGATTCAATTAGGTTTGTTTGTATGTGTTTGACTTTCATTTGATTCTAATAGTTTTGTTTGAATGTGTTTGACTTTTATTTGATTTAATTAGATTTTTTTAGATGTTTTTGATTTTCATTTTATTCAATTAGCTTTTTTGAATGCATTTGACCTTCATTTGATTCAAAAAGCTTTGTTTGAATGTGTTTTACTTTCATTTGATTCAATAAACTTTGTTTGTATCTGTTTGACTTTCATTTGATTCAAATAGTTTTGTTTGAATGTGTTTGACTTTCATTTGATTCTAATAGTTTTCTTTGAATGTGTTTGATTTTCATTTGATTTAATACGATTTTTATAGATACTTTTGAATTTCATTTGATTCAATTAGCTTTGTTGAATGAATTTGACTTTCATTGGATTCAAAAAGCTATGTTTGAATGTGTTTGACTTACGTTGGATTCAATTAGCTTTGTTTGTATGTGTTTGATTTTCATTTGATTCAATTAGCTTTGTAGAATGCATTTGACTTTCATTTGATTCAAATAGTTTTGTTTGAATGTGTTTGACTTTCATTTGATTTAATTAGATTTTTTTAGATCTTTTTGAATTTCATTTGATTCAACTAGCTTTGTTGAATGCATTTGGCTTTCATTTGATTCCAAAAACTATATTTGAATGTGTTTGACTTACGTTTGATTCAATTAGCTTTGTTTGAATGTGTTTGACTTTCATTTGATTTAATTAGCTTTGTAGAATGCATTTGACCTTCATTTGATTCAAAAAGCTCTGTTTGAATGTGTTTGACTTTCATTTGATTCAATTAGCTCTGTTTAAATGAGTTTGACTTTCGTTTGATTCAATTATGTTTGTTTGTATGTGTTTGACTTTCATTTGATTCTAATAGTTTTGTTTGAATGTGTTTGACTTTTATTTGATTTAATTAGATTTTTTTAGATGTTTTTGACTTTCATTTTATTCAATTAGCTTTGTTGAATGCATTTGACTTTCATTTGATTCAAAAAGCTTTGTTTGAATGTGTTTGAATTTCATTTGATTCAATTAAATTTGTTTGTATGTGTTTGACTTTCATTTGATTCAAATAGTTTTGTTTGAATGTGTTTGACTTTCATTTGATTTAATTAGATTTTTTTAGATGTTTTTTAATTTAATTTGATTCAATTAGCTTTGTTGAATGCATTTGGCTTTCATTTGATTCCAAAAACTATGTTTGAATGTGTTTGACTTACGTTTGATTCAATTAGGTTTGTTTTAATATGTTTGACTTTCATTTGATTCAATTAGCTTTGTAGAATGCATTTCACCTTCATATGATTCAAAAAGCTCTCTTTAAATGTGTTTGACTTTCATTTGATTCAATTAGCTCTGTTGGAATGAGTTTGACTTTCGTTTGATTCAATTAGGTTTGTTTGTATGTGTTTGACTTTCATTTGATTCTAATAGTTTTGTTTGAATGTGTTGGACTTTTACTTGATTTAATTAGATTTTTTTGATGTTTTGAACTTTAATTTTATTCAATTAGCTTGTTGAATGCATTTGACTTTCATTTGATTCAAAAAGCTTTGTTTGAATGTGTTTGAATTTAATTTGATTCAATTAACTTTGTTTGTATGTGTTTGACTTTCATTTGATTCAATTAGCTTTGTAGAATGCATTAGACTTTCATTTGATTCAAATAGTTTTGTTTGAATGTGTTTGACTTTCATTTGATTTAATTAGATTTTTTTAGATGTTTTTGAATTTCATTTGATTCAATTAGCTTTGTTGAATGCATTTGACTTTCATTGGATTCAAAAAGCTATGTTTGAATGTGTTTGACTTACGTTGGATTCAATTAGCTTTGTTTGTATGTGTTTGACTTTCATTTGATTCAATTAGCTTTGTAGAATGCATTTGACCTTCATATGATTCAAAAAGCTCTGTTTGAATGAGTTTGACTTTCATTTGATTCAATTAGCTTTGTTTGAATGAGTTTGACTTTCGTTTGATTCAATTAGGTTTGTTTGTATGTGTTTGACTTTAATTTGATTCTATTAGTTTTGTTTGAGTGTGTTTGACTTTTATTTGATTTAATTAGATTTTTTTAGATGTTTTTAACTTTCATTTTATTTAATTAGCTTGTTGAATGCATTTGACTTTCATTTTATTCAAAAAACTTTGTTTGAATGTGTTTGACTTTCATTTGATTCAATTAGCTTTGTTTGAATGCGTTTGACTTTTATTTGATTCAATTAGCTTTGTAGAATGCATTTGACTTTCATTTGATTCAAATAATTTTGTTTGAATGTGTTAAACTTTCATTTAATTTTATTAAATTTTTTTAGATGTTTTTGAATTTCATTTGATTCAATTAGCTTTTTTGAATGCATTTGGCTTTCATTTGGTCCAAAAAACTATATTTGAATGTGTTTGACTTACGTTTGATTCAATTAGCTTTGTTTGAATGTGTTTGACTTTCATTTGATTTAATTAGCTTTGTAGAATGCATTTGACCTTCATTTGATTCATAAAGCACTTTTTGAATGTGTTTGACTTTCATTTGATTCAATTAGCTCTGTTTAAATAAGTTTGACTTTCGTTTGATTCAATTAGGTTTGTTTGTATGTGTTTGACTTTCATTTGATTCTAATAGTTTTGTTTGAATGTGTTTGACTTTTATTTGATTTAATTAGATTTTTTTAGATGTTTTTGATTTTCATTTTATTCAATTAGCTTTTTTGAATGCATTTGACCTTCATTTGATTCAAAAAGCTTTGTTTGAATGTGTTTTACTTTCATTTGATTCAATAAACTTTGTTTGTATCTGTTTGACTTTCATTTGATTCAAATAGTTTTGTTTGAATGTGTTTGACTTTCATTTGATTCTAATAGTTTTCTTTGAATGTGTTTGATTTTCATTTGATTTAATACGATTTTTATAGATACTTTTGAATTTCATTTGATTCAATTAGCTTTGTTGAATGAATTTGACTTTCATTGGATTCAAAAAGCTATGTTTGAATGTGTTTGACTTACGTTGGATTCAATTAGCTTTGTTTGTATGTGTTTGATTTTCATTTGATTCAATTAGCTTTGTAGAATGCATTTGACTTTCATTTGATTCAAATAGTTTTGTTTGAATGTGTTTGACTTTCATTTGATTTAATTAGATTTTTTTAGATCTTTTTGAATTTCATTTGATTCAACTAGCTTTGTTGAATGCATTTGGCTTTCATTTGATTCCAAAAACTATATTTGAATGTGTTTGACTTACGTTTGATTCAATTAGCTTTGTTTGAATGTGTTTGACTTTCATTTGATTTAATTAGCTTTGTAGAATGCATTTGACCTTCATTTGATTCAAAAAGCTCTGTTTGAATGTGTTTGACTTTCATTTGATTCAATTAGCTCTGTTTAAATGAGTTTGACTTTCGTTTGATTCAATTATGTTTGTTTGTATGTGTTTGACTTTCATTTGATTCTAATAGTTTTGTTTGAATGTGTTTGACTTTTATTTGATTTAATTAGATTTTTTTAGATGTTTTTGACTTTCATTTTATTCAATTAGCTTTGTTGAATGCATTTGACTTTCATTTGATTCAAAAAGCTTTGTTTGAATGTGTTTGAATTTCATTTGATTCAATTAAATTTGTTTGTATGTGTTTGACTTTCATTTGATTCAAATAGTTTTGTTTGAATGTGTTTGACTTTCATTTGATTTAATTAGATTTTTTTAGATGTTTTTTAATTTAATTTGATTCAATTAGCTTTGTTGAATGCATTTGGCTTTCATTTGATTCCAAAAACTATGTTTGAATGTGTTTGACTTACGTTTGATTCAATTAGGTTTGTTTTAATATGTTTGACTTTCATTTGATTCAATTAGCTTTGTAGAATGCATTTCACCTTCATATGATTCAAAAAGCTCTTTTTGAATGTGTTTGACTTTCATTTGATTCAATTAGCTCTGTTGGAATGAGTTTGACTTTCGTTTGATTCAATTAGGTTCGTTTGTATGTGTTTGACTTTCATTTGATTCTAATAGTTTTGTTTGAATGTGTTGGACTTTTACTTGATTTAATTAGATTTTTTTGATGTTTTGAACTTTAATTTTATTCAATTAGCTTGTTGAATGCATTTGACTTTCATTTGATTCAAAAAGCTTTGTTTGAATGTGTTTGAATTTAATTTGATTCAATTAACTTTGTTTGTATGTGTTTGACTTTCATTTGATTCAATTAGCTTTGTAGAATGCATTAGACTTTCATTTGATTCAAATAGTTTTGTTTGAATGTGTTTGACTTTCATTTGATTTAATTAGATTTTTTTAGATGTTTTTGAATTTCATTTGATTCAATTAGCTTTGTTGAATGCATTTGACTTTCATTGGATTCAAAAAGCTATGTTTGAATGTGTTTGACTTACGTTGGATTCAATTAGCTTTGTTTGTATGTGTTTGACTTTCATTTGATTCAATTAGCTTTGTAGAATGCATTTGACCTTCATATGATTCAAAAAGCTCTGTTTGAATGAGTTTGACTTTCATTTGATTCAATTAGCTTTGTTTGAATGAGTTTGACTTTCGTTTGATTCAATTAGGTTTGTTTGTATGTGTTTGACTTTAATTTGATTCTATTAGTTTTGTTTGAGTGTGTTTGACTTTTATTTGATTTAATTAGATTTTTTTAGATGTTTTTAACTTTCATTTTATTTAATTAGCTTGTTGAATGCATTTGACTTTCATTTTATTCAAAAAACTTTGTTTGAATGTGTTTGACTTTCATTTGATTCAATTAGCTTTGTTTGAATGCGTTTGACTTTCATTTGATTCAATTAGCTTTGTAGAATGCATTTGACTTTCATTTGATTCAAATAATTTTGTTTGAATGTGTTAAACTTTCATTTGATTTTATTAAATTTTTTTAGATGTTTTTGAATTTCATTTGATTCAATTAGCTTTTTTGAATGCATTTGGCTTTCATTTGGTCCAAAAAATTATATTTGAATGTGTTTGACTTACGTTTGATTCAATTAGCTTTGTTTGAATGTGTTTGACTTTCATTTGATTTAATTAGCTTTGTAGAATGCATTTGACCTTCATTTGATTCATAAAGCACTTTTTGAATGTGTTTGACTTTCATTTGATTCAATTAGCTCTGTTTAAATAAGTTTGACTTTCGTTTGATTCAATTAGGTTTGTTTGTATGTGTTTGACTTTCATTTGATTCTAATAGTTTTGTTTGAATGTGTTTGACTTTTATTTGATTTAATTAGATTTTTTTAGATGTTTTTGATTTTCATTTTATTCAATTAGCTTTTTTGAATGCATTTGACCTTCATTTGATTCAAAAAGCTTTGTTTGAATGTGTTTTACTTTCATTTGATTCAATAAACTTTGTTTGTATCTGTTTGACTTTCATTTGATTCAAATAGTTTTGTTTGAATGTGTTTGACTTTCATTTGATTCTAATAGTTTTCTTTGAATGTGTTTGATTTTCATTTGATTTAATACGATTTTTATAGATACTTTTGAATTTCATTTGATTCAATTAGCTTTGTTGAATGAATTTGACTTTCATTGGAATTAAAAAGCTATGTTTGAATGTGTTTGACTTACGTTGGATTCAATTAGCTTTGTTTGTATGTGTTTGACTTTCATTTGATTCAATTAGCTTTGTAGAATGCATTTGACTTTCATTTGATTCAAATAGTTTTGTTTGAATGTGTTTGACTTTTATTTGAATTAATTAGATTTTTTTAGATGTTTTTGAATTTCATTTGATTCAATTAGCTTTGTTGAATGCATTTGACTTTCATTGGATTCAAAAAGCTATGTTTGAATGTGTTTGACTTACGTTGGATCCAATTAGCTTTGTTTGTATGTGTTTGACTTTCATTTGATTCAATTAGCTTTGTAGAATGCATTTGACCTTCATATGATTCAAAAAGCTCTTTTTGAATGAGTTTGACTTTCATTTGATTCCATTAGCTATGTTTGAATGAGTTTGACTTTCGTTTGATTCAATTAGGTTTGTTTGTATGTGTTTGACTTTCATTTGATTCTAATAGTTTTGTTTTAATGTGTTTGACTTTTATTTGATTTAATTAGATTTTTTTAGATGTTTTTAACTTTCATTTTATTTAATTAGCTTGTTGAATGCATTTGACTTTCATTTGATTCAAAAAGCTTTGTTTGAACGTGTTTGACTTTCATTTGATTCAATTAGCTTTGTTTGAATGTGTTTGACTTTTATTTGATTCAATTAGCTTTGTAGAATGCATTTGACTTTCATTTGATTCAAATTGTTTTGTTTGAATGTGTTTGACTTTCATTTGATTTAATTAGATTTTTTTAGATGTTTTTGAATTTCATTTGATTCAATTAGATTTGTTGAATGCATTTGACTTTCATTGGATTCAAAAAGCTATGTTTTAATTTGTTTGACTTACGTTGGATTCAATTAGCTTTGTTTGTATGTGTTTGACTTTCATTTGATTCAATTAGCTTTGTTTAAAGCATTTGACTTTCATTGGATTCAAAAAGCTATGTTTGAATGTGTTTGACTTTAATTTGATTCAATTAGCTCTGTTTGAATGAGTTCGACTTTCATTTGATTCAATTAGCTTTGTAGAATGCATTTGACTTTCATTTGATTCAAATAGTTTTATTTGAATGTGTTTGACTTTTATTTGAATTAATTAGATTTTTTTAGATGTTTTTGAATTCCATTTGATTCAATTAGCTTTGTTGAATGGATTTGACTTTCATTGGATTCAAAATGCTATGTTTGAATGTGTTTGACTTACGTTGGATTCAATTAGCTTTGTTTTTATGTGTTTGACTTTCATTTGATTCAATTAGATTTGTAGAATGCATTTGACTTTCATTTGATATAATTAGCTTTGTAGAATGCATTTGACTTTCATTTGATTCAAATAGTTTTGTTTGAATGTGTTTGTTTTTTATTTGAATTAATTAGATTTTTTAGATGTTTTTGAATTTCATTTGATTCAATTAGCTTTGTTGAATGGATTTGAATTTCATTGGATTCAAAATGCTATGTTTGAATGTGTTTGACTTACGTTGGATTCAATTAGCTTTGTTTTTATGTGTTTGACTTTCATTTGATTCAATTAGATTTGTAGAATGCATTTGACTTTCATTTGATATAATTAGCTTTGTAGAATGCATTTGACCTTCATTTGATTCAAAAAGCTCTTTTTGAATGTGTTTGACTTTCATTTGATTCAATTAGCTCTGTTTAAATGAGTTTGACTTTCGTTTGATTCAATTAGGTTTGTTTGTATGTGTTTGACTTTAATTTGATTCTATTAGTTTTGTTTGAGTGTGTTTGACTTTTATTTGATTTAATTAGATTTTTTTAGATGTTTTTAACTTTCATTTTATTTAATTAGCTTGTTGAATGCATTTGACTTTCATTTTATTCAAAAAGCTTTGTTTGAATGTGTTTGACTTTCATTTGATTCAATTAGCTTTGTTTGAATGCGTTTGACTTTCATTTGATTCAATTAGCTTTGTAGAATGCATTTGACTTTCATTTGATTCAAATAATTTTGTTTGAATGTGTTTGACTTTCATTTGATTTAATTAGATTTTTTTAGATGTTTTTGAATTTCATTTGATTCAATTAGCTTTTTTGAATGCATTTGGCTTTCATTTGGTCCAAAAAACTATATTTGAATGTGTTTGACTTACGTTTGATTTAGTTAGCTTTGTTTGAATGTGTTTGACTTTCATTTGATTTAATTAGCTTTGTAGAATGCATTTGACCTTCATTTGATTCAAAAAGCACTTTTTGAATGTGTTTGACTTTCATTTGATTCAATTAGTTCTGTTTAAATAAGTTTGACTTTCGTTTGATTCAATTAGGTTTGTTTGTATGTGTTTGACTTTCATTTGATTCTAATAGTTTTGTATGAATGTGTTTGACTTTTATTTGATTTAATTAGATTTTTTTAGATGTTTTTGATTTTCATTTTATTCAATTAGCTTTGTTGAATGCATTTGACCTTCATTTGATTCAAAAAGCTTTGTTTGAATGTGTTTGACTTTCATTTGATTCAATTAGCTTTGTTTGTATGTGTTTGACTATCATTTGATTCAATTAGCTTTGTAGAATGCATTTGACTTTCATTTGATTCAAATAGTTTTGTTTGAATGTGTTTGATTTTCATTTGATCTAATTAGATTTTTTTAGATGTTTTTGAATTTCATTTGATTCAATTAGCTTTGTTGAATGCATTTGACTTTCATTGGATTCAAAAAGCTATGTTTGAATGTGTTTGACTTACGTTGGATTCAATTAGCTTTGTTTGAATGTGTTTGACTTTTATTTGATTCAATTAGCTTTGTAGAATGCATTTGACTTTCATTTGATTCTAATAGTTTTCTTTGAATGTGTTTGATTTTCATTTGATTTAATAAGATTTTTATAGATACTTTTGAATTTCATTTGATTCAATTAGCTTTGTTGAATGAATTTGACTTTCATTGGATTCAAAAAGCTATGTTTGAATGTGTTTGACTTACGTTGGATTCAATTAGCTTTGTTTGTATGTGTTTGACTTTCATTTGATTCAATTAGCTTTGTAGAATGCATTTGACTTTCATTTGATTCAAATAGTTTTGTTTGAATGTGTTTGACTTTTATTTGAATTAATTAGATTTTTTTAGATGTTTTTGAATTTCATTTGATTCAATTAGCTTTGTTGAATGCATTTGACTTTCATTGCATTCAAAAAGTTATGTTTGAATGTGTTTGACTTACGTTGGATCCAATTAGCTTTGTTTGTATGTGTTTGACTTTCATTTGATTCAATTAGCTTTGTAGAATGCATTTGACCTTCATATGATTCAAAAAGCTCTTTTTGAATGAGTTTGACTTTCATTTGATTCCATTAGCTATGTTTGAATGAGTTTGACTTTCGTTTGATTCAATTAGGTTTGTTTGTATGTGTTTGACTTTCATTTGATTCTAATAGTTTTGTTTTAATGTGTTTGACTTTTATTTGATTTAATTAGATTTTTTTAGATGTTTTTAACTTTCATTTTATTTAATTAGCTTGTTGAATGCATTTGACTTTCATTTGATTCAAAAAGCTTTGTTTGAACGTGTTTGACTTTCATTTGATTCAATTAGCTTTGTTTGAATGTGTTTGACTTTTATTTGATTCAATTAGCTTTGTAGAATGCATTTGACTTTCATTTGATTCAAATTGTTTTGTTTGAATGTGTTTGACTTTCATTTGATTTAATTAGATTTTTTTAGATGTTTTTGAATTTCATTTGATTCAATTTGCTTTGTTGAATGCATTTGACTTTCATTGGATTCAAAAAGCTATGTTTTAATGTGTTTGACTTACGTTGGATTCAATTAGCTTTGTTTGTATGTGTTTGACTTTCATTTGATTCAATTAGCTTTGTTTAAAGCATTTGACTTTCATTGGATTCAAAAAGCTATGTTTGAATGTGTTTGACTTTAATTTGATTCAATTAGCTCTGTTTGAATGAGTTCGACTTTCATTTGATTCAATTAGCTTTGTAGAATGCATTTGACTTTCATTTGATTCAAATAGTTTTATTTGAATGTGTTTGACTTTTATTTGAATTAATTAGATTTTTTTAGATGTTTTTGAATTCCATTTGATTCAATTAGCTTTGTTGAATGGATTTGACTTTCATTGGATTCAAAATGCTATGTTTGAATGTGTTTGACTTACGTTGGATTCAATTAGCTTTGTTTTTATGTGTTTGACTTTCATTTGATTCAATTAGATTTGTAGAATGCATTTGACTTTCATTTGATATAATTAGCTTTGTAGAATGCATTTGACTTTCATTTGATTCAAATAGTTTTGTTTGAATGTGTTTGTTTTTTATTTGAATTAATTAGATTTTTTAGATGTTTTTGAATTTCATTTGATTCAATTAGCTTTGTTGAATGCATTTGACTTTCATTGGATTCAAAAAGCTATGTTTGAATGTGTTTGACTTACGTTGGATCCAATTAGCTTTGTTTGTATGTGTTTGACTTTCATTTGATTCAATTAGCTTTGTAGAATGCATTTGACCTTCATATGATTCAAAAAGCTCTTTTTGAATGAGTTTGACTTTCATTTGATTCCATTAGCTATGTTTGATGAGTTTGACTTTCGTTTGATTCAATTAGGTTTGTTTGTATGTGTTTGACTTTCATTTGATTCTAATAGTTTTTTTTTTTTTTTTTTTTGGAAAATAAGAAATATTATTGCCAAAAAAAAGGGAAAGGAGATTACAACTTACAAAAGCTAAGTTGAAACCAGAAACAACAAAAACTACACAAGACCCAAAGAGCCACTCAACCACCAGGGAAGGGAGAACAGAGCCACCTTCTAGGAAGGGTTCCCTGTAAACCCAGCCCTAACCTAACCTAGCCTGTCAACCACAAGGAGCCACCTTCTATGAAGGTACCCCAAGAGGAGGGCAGACCAGGCAGGGAACCAAAGAAAACACAAAAACAGGCCTTCAAAGGACCAAACCAAACAACACCAAAGAATTACATCAAGAGAAAGTGCCTGTCACTAGCAGGGCACCTACAAGCTACAGAAAAAATGATATCTTTAAAGACCACAGCAGCTGACTTCAAGGTTCCTGTAAAGACCAGGGCATTCCTCTGCAACCAGATTTGATAAATAGCTTCAGAAAAGCACATTCCAAGCAATCTGTTTTTACTCCTAGCTTTCCTGCAAATCTTGGATACCCAAGCAATCTCAGTTTCAAAGCTACCAATAACTCTCTGAACTCCAAGGAGACTTAGCAATTGAAGCCAAATGTTCCTGCTATAATCACATTCAAAAAACAGGTGCTGAACAGTTTCAGGACTTTGATTGCACATAAAACAGACAGGATCACAGGGAATACTCCATTTGTGCAACCTGTCTTTAGTAACTAGTCTGTCTCTAATAGCAAGCCAAGTAATAAAAAGACTTTTAGGGGAAGCCAAATTATTACATATCACCCTTCTCCAAGGCACTTTATCAGCCTGAGTAGTAATAGCCTGATAGAGCTTTTTAATTCTGAACTTAGTACCCTGCATCACAGAATTCCAGCCACCAATAGAGTCAATTATATCCCTGCATTTCAGAATTCTTTTAAGAACCCAGGAACTTTTTTTAGGAGCAGGAAAGGTCCACCAGGGTTTAAGTTTGAAATAGTAAATATGAACCCATTTCACCCATAAACTGTCATTTTTATGAGCCAGATCCCAGAGAAGCTTAGTGATGGCTGCAAGATTCCACTCAGGGAGAGAAATCAAGTTCCAGCCTCCACTAACTTTAGGCATGCAGACCTGAGACCAGGAAACCAGAGCTTTCTTGGAGGGGTTAGACATCCCAGTCCAAAGAAAAGCCCTAAATCTAGATTGAATCTCTTTTAAGACCTTCTTAGGGAGCACAAATATCTGAGCCCAATAAGTTTGAAGGCCAAAAAGCACACTTTTGATAAGTTGAAGCCTTCCAGCATAAGAGAGAAGCCTAGAAGTCCAACCATTAATCCTACTAGTCACCTTATCAATCAGAGGTTTACACTGAGCAATAGTCAGTTTCTTTGAAGAGAGAGGAACACCAAGATACCTGAAGGGAATTGAACCAGGAGCAACCCCAATTAAAGACCTCAGGTAGGCTTGCTCATCACTATTAAGGCCCCCAAAGATTACTTCACTTTTATCCAGATTAGCTGAGAGCCCTGAAGCTTCTGAAAAATTAGAGAAGGCATGAAACAGAAGAGAAACAGAAATAGCATCAGCTCTAGAAAACATCAATAAATCATCAGCAAACATGAGGTGAGTAAGAGCCAATTTTTCACATCTAGGATGATAGTTAAAGTCAGGATTCTCATGCAATTCAGAGAAACACCTAGAGAGGTACTCCATAGCAATAGCAAACAGAAAGGGAGACATAGGATCTCCCTGCCTAAGACCCTTTTTAGCAGGGAAAGGCATAGTAGGAACTCCATTAACTAAAATGGAATAAGAGACAGAAGAAACACAGCACATAACCCAGGAAATGAACTGACCAGGGAAATTGAGCTCCACCATCACAGATTCCAGAAACCCCCATTCAACTGAATCATAAGCCTTTTTTAAGTCAATCTTCATCATACACCTAGGAGTGATATGCTTATGACTATAACCTTTAATCAACTCAGTAGCAAGTAAAATATTGTCTCCAATGTGCTTCCCAGGGATAAACCCAGCTTGTGAAGGATTAATGATCTCATGGAGAACTAGAGCAAGCCTGGCAGTAAGAATCTTAGAGATCAATTTATATAACACAGTACAGCAAGCTATAGGCCTGAATTGCTTTGCATATGAAGGATTCTGAACTTTAGGAACAAGAGTCACTGTTGTACAATTTCATTGCTTTAAAAGGATACCAGTTCTAAAGAAATCCAGAACACCTTCATAGACATCATTTTTTACAACACTCCAAGCTTTCTTAAAGAAACAGGAGTTAAAACCATCAATACCTGGAGCCTTAAAATCATCAATCCCCTTAAGAGCTATATCAATTTCATCAATAGTAACAGGGGCAATAAGGGCATTTTGAGCTTCTCTAGTTAACTGCTTCCCCTTTCTCATTAAGGATACATCAATACCAGGGAGGGAGCAAGCTTTAGAACCAAGAAGCTTTTTATAGAAATCAGTTAGCTCCTGAGCAATTTCATCAGGGGTCCTAAGAAGAACATCCTGCTCAGTATAAATAGCATCAATTCTGTTTCTATTTTGCCTGTTCTTCATGACAGAGAAAAAGAACTTACTATTCCCATCCCCAAGATTGAGCCATTCAATTCGAGACTTCTGTTTATAGATGCTTTCTTGAATCCCAAGCCATTTTTTCACTTCTGCAATAGCCACTATCTCCTGAGAACCCAGCTCTGCATTATCTAGGTCAGTATACATTTGATGCTGGATGGAAGAAAGGTTGTGATGGGCTGAATCAACCTTAGCACTAATATCCCCAAGTTTCTGAATGCTCAGGTTCTTCAAAGCAGATTTAACATGTTTAAGCTTGCACCAAACTCTGTACATCGCAGTTCCAGAGGTATGAGAATGCCAAGCATCAGAAACTGTACTCAGAAAACTGTCATGCTCAGCTAAACAGTTAAGAAATCTGAAAGGTCTCCCTTTCCCAGGCTGAGACTGAACAATATCAAGAGCAATAGGACTGTGATCAGAAAGGGAAGGAGGAAGAAAGAAAGCTTCAACATGCCCATAAAGGTTAAGCCATTCCTGGTTTACAAAACCCCTATCAATCCTAGTAAAAGTCCTAGGACCAATATGAGCCTTGTTACACCACGAAAAGGGGGCACCCTTACTTTTGATTTCAACAAGAGCTAAATCATCAATACACTGCTGGAAATCTCTGGTTTCATAATCAGAAACAGGAGCCCCATTCAGTCTGTCTTCAGCACAAAGAATAGAATTGAAATCACCAACACACAACCAAGGAATAACAGCTGCAGGTAAACCTGTAAGACCAGACCACAACTGTTTCCTATCTTGAATAGTATGAAGACCATACACAAAAGTAATTAAAAGCTGAACCTGCAAATCTTTAGAGCACATTAAACAGTGAATTAATTGCTCAGTAGAAGCTAAAATACTAAGGGTCAGACAATCATTTTTCCAACCCACCCAGATTCTGCCTCTATAAGAGCTAGAGTAATTACAGTACCAAGTCCAAGAAGAACCAAATTTCTTCTGAATAGCCTTACTTCTGTGCTCCTTAACTTGATTCTAATAGTTTTGTTTTAATGTGTTTGACTTTTATTTGATTTAATTAGATTTTTTTAGATGTTTTTAACTTTCATTTTATTTAATTAGCTTGTTGAATGCATTTGACTTTCATTTGATTCAAAAAGCTTTGTTTGAACGTGTTTGACTTTCATTTGATTCAATTAGCTTTGTTTGAATGTGTTTGACTTTTATTTGATTCAATTAGCTTTGTAGAATGCATTTGACTTTCATTTGATTCAAATAGTTTTGTTTGAATGTGTTTGACTTTCATTTGATTTAATTAGATTTTTTTAGATGTTTTTGAATTTCATTTGATTCAATTAGCTTTGTTGAATGCATTTGACTTTCATTGGATTCAAAAAGCTATGTTTTAATGTGTTTGACTTACGTTGGATTCAATTAGCTTTGTTTGTATGTGTTTGACTTTCATTTGATTCAATTAGCTTTGTTTAAAGCATTTGACTTTCATTGGATTCAAAAAGCTATGTTTGAATGTGTTTGACTTTAATTTGATTCAATTAGCTCTGTTTGAATGAGTTCGACTTTCATTTGATTCAATTAGCTTTGTAGAATGCATTTGACTTTCATTTGATTCAAATAGTTTTATTTGAATGTGTTTGACTTTTATTTGAATTAATTAGATTTTTTTAGATGTTTTTGAATTCCATTTGATTCAATTAGCTTTGTTGAATGGATTTGACTTTCATTGGATTCAAAATGCTATGTTTGAATGTGTTTGACTTACGTTGGATTCAATTAGCTTTGTTTTTATGTGTTTGACTTTCATTTGATTCAATTAGATTTGTAGAATGCATTTGACTTTCATTTGATATAATTAGCTTTGTAGAATGCATTTGACCTTCATTTGATTCAAAAAGCTCTTTTTGAATGTGTTTGACTTTCATTTGATTCAATTAGCTCTGTTTAAATGAGTTTGACTTTCGTTTGATTCAATTAGATTTGTTTGTATGTGTTTGACTTTAATTTGATTCTATTAGTTTTGTTTGAGTGTGTTTGACTTTTATTTGATTTAATTAGATTTTTTTAGATGTTTTTAACTTTCATTTTATTTAATTAGCTTGTTGAATGCATTTGACTTTCATTTTATTCAAAAAGCTTTGTTTGAATGTGTTCGACTTTCATTTGATTCAATTAGCTTTGTTTGAATGCGTTTGACTTTCATTTGATTCAATTAGCTTTGTAGAATGCATTTGACTTTCATTTGATTCAAATAATTTTGTTTGAATGTGTTTGACTTTCATTTGATTTAATTAGATTTTTTTAGATGTTTTTGAATTTCATTTGATTCAATTAGCTTTTTTGAATGCATTTGGCTTTCATTTGGTCCAAAAAACTATATTTGAACGTGTTTGACTTACGTTTGATTTAGTTAGCTTTGTTTGAATGTGTTTGACTTTCATTTGATTTAATTAGCTTTGTAGAATGCATTTGACCTTCATTTGATTCAAAAAGCACTTTTTGAATGTGTTTGACTTTCATTTGATTCAATTAGCTCTGTTTAAATGAGTTTGACTTTTGTTTGATTCAATTAGGTTTGTTTGTATGTGTTTGACTTTAATTTGATTCTATTAGTTTTGTTTGAGTGTGTTTGACTTTTATTTGATTTAATTAGATTTTTTTAGATGTTTTTAACTTTCATTTTATTTAATTAGCTTGTTGAATGCATTTGACTTTCATTTTATTCAAAAAGCTTTGTTTGAATGTGTTCGACTTTCATTTGATTCAATTAGCTTTGTTTGAATGCGTTTGACTTTCATTTGATTCAATTAGCTTTGTAGAATGCATTTGACTTTCATTTGATTCAAATAATTTTGTTTGAATGTGTTTGACTTTCATTTGATTTAATTAGATTTTTTTAGATGTTTTTGAATTTCATTTGATTCTATTAGCTTTTTTGAATGCATTTGGCTTTCATTTGGTCCAAAAAACTATATTTGAACGTGTTTGACTTACGTTTGATTTAGTTAGCTTTGTTTGAATGTGTTTGACTTTCATTTGATTTAATTAGCTTTGTAGAATGCATTTGACCTTCATTTGATTCAAAAAGCACTTTTTGAATGTGTTTGACTTTCATTTGATTCAATTAGCTCTGTTTAAATAAGTTTGACTTTCGTTTGATTCAATTAGGTTTGTTTGTATGTGTTTGACTTTCATTTGATTCTAATAGTTTTGTTTGAATGTGTTTGACTTTTATTTGATTTAATTAGATTTTTTTAGATGTTTTTGATTTTCATTTTATTCAATTAGCTTTGTTGAATGCATTTGACCTTCATTTGATTCAAAAAGCTTTGTTTGAATGTGTTTGACTTTCATTTGATTCAATTAGCTTTGTTTGTATGTGTTTGACTATCATTTGATTCAATTAGCTTTGTAGAATGCATTTGACTTTCATTTGATTCAAATAGTTTTTTTTGAATGTGTTTGATTTTCATTTGATCTAATTAGATTTTTTTAGATGTTTTTGAATTTCATTTGATTCAATTAGCTTTGTTGAATGCATTTGACTTTCATTGGATTCAAAAAGCTATGTTTGAATGTGTTTGACTTACGTTGGATTCAATTAGCTTTGTTTTTATGTGTTTGACTTTCATTTGATTCAATTAGCTTTGTAGAATGCATTTGACTTTCATTTGATTCAAATAGTTTTGTTTGAATGTGTTTGACTTTTATTTGAATTAATTAGATTTTTTTAGATGTTTTTGAATTTCATTTGATTCAATTAGCTTTGTTGAATGCATTTGACTTTCATTGGATTCAAAAAGCTATGTTTGAATGTGTTTGACTTACGTTGGATCCAATTAGCTTTGTTTGTATGTGTTTGACTTTCATTTGATTCAATTAGCTTTGTAGAATGCATTTGACCTTCATATGATTCAAAAAGCTCTTTTTGAATGAGTTTGACTTCTATTTGATTCCATTAGCTCTGTTTGAATGAGTATGACTTTCGTTTGATTCAATTAGGTTTGTTTGTATGTGTTTGACTTTCATTTGATTCTAATAGTTTTGTTTTAATGTGTTTGACTTTTATTTGATTTAATTAGATTTTTTCAGATGTTTTTAACTTTCATTTTATTTAATTAGCTTGTTGAATGCATTTGACTTTCATTTGATTCAAAAAGCTTTGTTTGAACGTGTTTGACTTTCATTTGATTCAATTAGCTTTGTTTGTATGTGTTTGACTATCATTTGATTCAATTAGCTTTGTAGAATGCATTTGACTTTCATTTGATTCAAATAATTTTGTTTGAATGTGTTTGACTTTCATTTGATTTAATTAGATTTTTTTAGATGTTTTTGAATTTCATTTGATTCAATTAGCTTTGTTGAATACATTTGGCTTTCATTTGATTCCAAAAACTATGTTTGAATGTGTTTGACTTATGTTTGATTCAAAAAGCTCTTTTTGAATGTGTTTGACTTTCATTTGATTCAATTAGCTCTGTTTAAATGAGTTTGACTTTAGTTTGATTCAATTAGGTTTATTTGTATGTGTTTGACTTTCATTTGATTCTAATAGTTTTGTTTGATCGTGTTTGACTTTTATTTGATTTAATTAGATTTTTTTAGATGTTTTTGACTTTCATTTTATTCAATTAGCTTTATTAAATGCATTTGACTTTCATTTGATTCAAAAAGCTTTGTTTGAATGTGTTTGACTTTCATTTGATTCAATTAACTTTGTTTGAATGTGTTTGACTTTCATTTGATTCAAATAGTTTTGTTTGAATGTGTTTGACTTTCATTTGATTTATTTAGATTTTTTTAGCTGTTTTTTAATTTCATTTGATTCAATTAGCTTTGTTGAATGCATTTGGCTTTCATTTGGTTCAAAAAACTATATTTGAATGTGTTTGACTTACGTTTGATTCAATTAGCTTTGTTTGAATGTGTTTGACTTTCATTTGATTCAATTAGCTTTGTAGAATGCATTTGACTTTCATTTGATTCAAATAGTTTTGTTTGAATGTGTTTGACTTTCATTTGATTTAATTAGATTTTTTTAGATGTTTTTGAATTTCATTTTATTCAATTAGCTTTGTTGAATGCATTTGGCTTTCATTTGGTTCAAAAAACCATATTTGAATGTGTTTGACTTACGTTTGATTCAATTAGCTTTATTAGAATGTGTTTAACTTTCATTTGATTTAATTAGCTTTGTAGAATGCATTTGACCTTCATTTGATTCAAAAAGTTCTTTTTGAATGTGTTTGACTTTCATTTGATTCAATTAGCTTTGTAGAATGCATTTGACTTTCATTTTATTCAAATAGTTTTTTTGAATGTGTTTGACTTTTATTTGAATTAATTAGATTTGTTTAGATGTTTTTGAATTTAATTTGATTCAATTAGCTTTGTTGAATGCATTTGACTTTCATTGGATTCAAAAAGCTATGTTTGAATGTGTTTAACTTACGTTGGATTCAATTAGCTTTGTTTGTATGTGTTTGACTTTCATTTGATTCAATTAGCTTTGTTTAAAGCATTTGACTTTCATTGGATTCAAAAAGCTATGTTTGAATGTGTTTGACTTTAATTTGATTCAATTAGCTCTGTTTGAATGAGTTCGACTTTCATTTGATTCAATTAGCTTTGTAGAATGCATTTAACTTTCATTTGATTCAAATAGTTTTATTTGAATGTGTTTGACTTTTATTTGAATTAATTAGATTTTTTTAGATGTTTTTGAATTCCATTTGATTCAATTAGCTTTGTTGAATGGATTTGACTTTCATTGGATTCAAAATGCTATGTTTGAATGTGTTTGACCTACGTTGGATTCAATTAGCTTTATTTTTATGTGTTTGACTTTCATTTGATTCAATTAGCTTTGTAGAATGCATTTGACTTTCATTTGATTCAAATAGTTTTGTTT
>JAWIZW010000039.1:0-27500 GCA_034703905.1 Chenopodium berlandieri
ATCTTCTTCACTGACTTCACCATCAGCTGTTTCTTCTACCATTAGACTCTTTCAGGAGAAGTGAACTTAAGAAGTTCAGCTGGGATTCTGGTCGATGGCCTAGGCGATATGCTTCACATTTCCATTCTCCGGGGGATCCTAGTATGTGAATGTGCTTCATTTTATCATTTTTCTCTTTTTGAAGCGGGCGATATCCACACGGGGGAAAGCTGAAAGAAAGTAAGTTGACTGATGATCGCAAGCAATAGATAGAATGGACCTATTGCGCAAGCAGTAGATAGACTGACCCGTCTAGTTGTCAAAGCCCATGCGTGTGCCTGCATGTAATAGTGCCATGCAAAAAGGCCATCTTCCATCCCCCAAACCAACCATAAGGATAACCCGAAGCAGAACATCATTGTCCCACCTAAACCTCCTGACCCTTCGAACCATGACACTCCGAATCACCAATCCTTTGGTAGGCGTGCGGAGATGGAGGAGGATCTTGTTTCGTTGGTAGAAGACTCGATAGCTCATGATACTGGTCAAAGTGACTTTGCCTGTAAAAACGGTCCTGCATATTATAGAAGGGTCCTTACACCCGGGTATACCCTGCCTTTTGTTCTTTCCTTATTGTGTGGTTTATAATGAGTAAGGAGCAGCAGTCTTTCATTTCAATCCAGCAGGGGCGTAGCGAGTCAAGTTTTTGGAAATTTAGTATAAAAAAAAGCTTAACCAAGAAACTATAGCGCGTTAGCTCACCCGTTGCTTGTTCAATCATTCTATCAATTTTGGAAGAAATCCTATCTTCACCATCTTGGTTGTTGCACCAAGTATAGTAATTTCCAGTGGTATTCACCCCAAATAGCTCATTATTCTGCATACAATCAGTGAAGTCTTTAACGTCACTCTGAGAAACTGGAATACCATATAACCTATCATCAGATAGAAGAATGGTATTAAAATCACCCCCACAGAGCCCTGTAATTGAGAGATAGCTGAGGTAATGAATGCCCATAAGTCTTTCCTCAGCTCCATAGTGTTAAAAGCATAAACTGCAATGTAGAAAAAAGAGGTGCCATTGAGAATATCTACTATTTAGCAGCAAATAGCTTGGTGTAAATCCATTACATGAGTGACATCTACCTTCTTTGGGTTCCAACAAACCAAAATTCTACCATTAGGAGCATCACTCTAATTATTCATCATCCTCCAATCTTTGCAAATATTATTGAAAATTCTGCCAGCTTTAGGTTCTTTAATTCTAGTTTCCAAAAGAGCACACACATCTATTCTATTTTTAAGCAAAAAGATTTTAAGTTATTTTTGCTTGAGAGGTTTTAACAAACCTCTCACACCCTTCTTGTATTATTAAGGTTAGGGAGCTTTTCCTCTTTTGAGGATGTATTAAAAAATAATAGAGAAATATATTAAGTCAATAGAATGTTTTTTTTTACTGGTAATCAGGTGGTTCGCAATAACGTCCACCCCCGGGGTAGTTAACCCCGTTTTATGACGCTATCGTGCTCAGGTGCACCTAAGGTCTTATGATCTAGTGGCCGCAGCACGGTTACCAAGCCGTACTACCAACGGATGCGAATTGCATCTCACTAATCGGCCTCCTTCGAACCTTCTTCTCGACTCGTCGCGAGCGCGAGAGGAAGCTGTCGTGCCTTACGTGCCCTAGTGTAAAGCTTCCACATTAGGCCAAAGCGTTGGATCTCAGGATCGACATTGGTCCTAAAGGGAGAACTTTGCACTAAAGTTCGAGCATGGACAGGAGGGAGTTGGACATATCGGAAACTATCCGAACGTGAGACAAGAGCGCCTTCAACCATACCCGCATCCAACCATGGAGGCAGGTACGCTCTAAGAACTCGAGTTCTTAGTGCCAGGTGCAATAAGTACGCCATTTCCAAGCGTCCTTGTGAAGCGTGCGTCATCTCTTGTCTGAATTGAAGGCATCTCAATTACTACCTAAGGCCTCTCCGACCTTGGTTTACGTCTGATTCAATTCTCCCTGGCTTCCTTCCACCACAGAGCAAGCCAGTTTTCATCGGTTGGTGTGTTCCATAGTCTAGTGTTTCCATATAACATAAATAAGAATAAGTGGGACTCATCTCTGAGAGATATGCCTTTTTATGACTAATAATCTTTAAAGAAAGTAGGTCTTCTCTTCCATCAGGGGCATTCCTCAATTCCATAGCCAAGCAAGAAAACGGCTTTCGCGCTAGCTCACCCGTTGCTTGTTTGAAAGACATCCCGAAAGGGTGCCCCTCCGAGCGATCGTACCAACTGTTATGAGCTATCGGATAGTATCTCTTTCTACTCCCATGCTTGATTGTTGGTCCTATTTTCATTCCGGGAGGGGAAGTGGACTCGTCCGCATCCACCTATTACTCATCGTCCTGAAAGAGGAGAACGAACCATTCTTATGGAACCAGAGATTTCAAGACCTTATTATTCCGCATCAGATAGAGGTTCTGACAGAGAATTCGAGCCTTTATCTATCTTCTCAATAGAGTGAGTTCGCTAGCAAAAACTTATCTACTCCAAGCCTGTTGTTGACCGTGAAAGCCTATAAGAGAAGTAGAAGTAGGCCCATGAATCAGGTCCTCAATCTGTTACAAGTATGGAAGACCTTGGAACTTATTCAAGGCGGAATCGATATCCGCAGGGTTTTCCCTAAGCCGCCTAAGAAAGACTTTCATTCAGATAAATGGCTAGTTGGAGAAAGCCTTATAAGTCAACTAATCGATGAAACTCTTCCTTCAGACTCCCTAAGTAGTAGTAACAATCCTACATCTAAACCTTGTTCTTGCTACTTAGGGACTATAACTCCTAGAAGTCGAACTCGCTCGCAGGTAGGGAAAATTGGTTCACATTCATTCCCAGCTAACCAACAGAGTGATTAGTGGTGGGCAAGAGGGTTTACAGGGTGAGGTAGTTTATTTATTAAAAAAGAATTCCCATGGTCATAGTTCGTTAGCTTTCTAAACTCCTGGAAAATCTACTAGTCATCGCCTTGAGTCTGCCCTTTCTAGTTAGATTTATCCGTCCCAGCAACGAACACCTTCCTACTGCAAGGTGAGGCTTTCTTGTCTTTGTATTGGTATTTCGTTAATAGGCCCTTTTTGAAACCTTTCCTAGCTATTACCTCTTTTGCTGCCAGATTGACTTTCCCTCAACCGCCGTTCAGAGATGCTATCGGAGTAGGAAAGTGATCCAAGCTATCCTTCCTAGTTTAGAAAAAGAATCCCTTATCGTCCCGCGGCATCTGGTTAGGACACACAGCGTATTCTATTCCGAAACAGCGGATTCTATAACAGCATTCTGCCTTTTCGAAGACAGAGCACTCGTGGCACACACGCTTTATCCGGGAGGATTCCAAGTCTTAGAATTCATCTCGTTACAGAAGATCTCCCACACCGAACATGCATGCAACTGCTTGTCGCATACTCCTGCTACTCCGACCTACGCTTCTCACATCGCGTCCTTGGTCCTTAAACGACGGTATATATTTTCTTTTTCCAGGTTCTATGAGCGGAAATGGTCCTTCTTCGACATATGAATATGCCTCGCCTCGAAGATCAAGAAATCCGGAGTCAGGTTTAGAATCCACACGAAGGATCCGTCTGGTTCGAACTGACATAGGTGAATCGGACCTACACCTACCTTACGCCAACAAGGGATCGCTTTGGTTACGCAGTTCGGTTAGCGGGCAGGACGCCTTCCTACATCTGCGTTCATTAAATTCGACAAATCATTCGGGGGATGATTTACCACCTGTTCGACTATTTCACTCTTTTGTCCCTCATTAATGAGCCTGTTTTGTCCATCAGTAATGATCACCGAGGCCGGCGCCCGTACGACTCAAGGCTCATCTCCAACCAGAACTTTTTCAAATTCAACCGCGACAGCGTCTCGCATTGATTCTTGTGTTGACCACTTAAAACCTGTTGGAAGAGTTGCCGCTGTTGATCCTTCAAATCCTCGATTTCATTGCAGGTTCTTTGCAAAAGCTTTAGAGAGTCGAGTTGCCCTATGATAATCTCCTTGACTCTTTCCCGTGTGATTGGGTCTGCAATGGTATTCAAAAGACCGTAGTCGTTTTGAACTTTTCGCAGATGCTCCGTTATGAAAGCATTCCGTTCCTGACAAGACCCACAGCTTCTTATGCTTTCTAAGAGGGATTCCAAAAAGCCTGGACTTCTGGATCATCGGCGTTTTTTTGGAATAGGGGCAAGGTGGGGGGGACACTTAAGTCCTCCAACTCTAACTGCAAGGCCGAGAGAGTCTTTTCCGTTGTAGCGGAAGTCCCACTAGTGGAAGCGCCCATCTCCTCGGGCAGAGGGAGGTGCGAAGGCCCTGGATCCCCGCCCGCGCAAAAAGAAGTAGCAGTTGGGCCTGCCGCCACCATTACTAATAGAAGAAAATAGGGGCTACCGGTATCGGGCGTTTGGCTTCCTGAGCTGGCAGGCCCCTGTCGGGGAACGCCCGTACATGAAGGCTTGCTCTCCTCACACTTCAAATTCTTTCTATTCTTTTTCTTTCTGCGCCAGAATATACATATACATAGAATAGCTATCATAATAAGGATTATTATCATAACAAATTTGTTTGAAGAAAGGAGAAATTCAAAAGATAACTGAAAATATATTCTTTTATAAGATTCGCCTTCCTAAAAGCGAATGAATCCCCAACCAACTATGGACATTTTCGGGGAGTAGCCCGCTTCCCATTACTCAATAGAGCAATTCCTCGCACATAATTAAGGGAGCCATTGAAAGGTGACTAAAACACCAGAAACGGCGACTACCCGAGCTAATGATAGAGGCAAGAACACTTTCCGGCCAAGTCCCATTAATTGATCATAACGATATCGTGGAAATGCTGCACGGACCCATATATATAGAAAGAGAAAGAGAATCACCTTGATACTAAACCAGATCGAGCCCGGGATCCTCTTGGAAATGGGAAGATCTAGGATAGGCGGCCAACCTCCTGGAGAAAGCGATGTGCATAGACCAGGTGAGTAAGGATGCAGCTCCGTGGACCGCTCGTCGGGCCTGATAGGTGGTGGTATCACACCCTTCTCAAAGGAACCGTACGTGACACTCTCGCGTCATACGGCTCCGTCCCGGAATCAGGACCCCTCTTTCCCTTTGACCAAGGGGTTCTCGAACCAACCTGTCTTCCTTTGGTAAGCATTTCTTTAAAAATGAAACAAACCTCATTCTCTTGTTCCCTCCCGAAAAAACAACAAATCCCAAAATGAAAACTAAGAGTTCTTAGGCGGGGACAGGATTCGAACCTGTAATCTTCAGGGCATGAGCCTGATGAGTTTTCCAATTACTCTACCCCGCTTCTTCCCCCGTCCGACTTGCATGTGTGTGTTAAGAATCTAGCTAGCGTTCCTTCTCATGGCCCAGCCATCCATCCCCTTCTTTTCTACCCTCTCTCTTATTCAATTGATAGAAAGAGGTCCTGCGGGAATGATTATAATACGATGATAGCACCAATGATAGAAGCAGGGGCTAGGAGCTACTCATTCTAAGGATTTTTCGGGATACTGATCGAACAGATCTTCATTCCGGGAGAGTCACTACTCGACGAGTTAAGCGAGACAAGTCCAATTGAAAGAGCCTAGGAGTCCCCGGAAGATAGAGGCAAGACAAGCCAATCCGCTATTCTGCCTTTGCGCGGACGGATCACTCGCGGCACACATTCTATATGCTCGATGATTCCAATGCGCTTTGATTTCATTTCTTCGCTTTCGGAGATCGCCTTACTTTCATAACATCTGACGCTATATATGTGAAGATCATTTTTTTTTTTTTAATACATAACATAATTGGCACTAGACTGAAAGTCAAAGAAAGAGTCCTCTAGGAAGCGTTACGTTCAGATGCCCTTTATCAACTTATGACCTCGCGGATGGAGAGGGATTCGAACCCCCGGTATTCCTATCAATACTTCGGTTTTCAAGACCGACTCTTTCAACCGCTCAGACATCCATCCCCTTCGCCCGCCCTTACGCCTATTTCTTAGGCGTAAGCGGCTTATCTATGTGATTCGCTACGCTTTGCTTGCGCCTATCGGCGGACTCTATTGCCTGCCGGTTAGCTAAACTTTTCCGGTAGTACGAATCGCTACGCTTCACTTGTTTCTATATGATAATATGCACCTTGGTTGCTGCGCTCCCCGCGGGTAAAAAAAAGCAAGAGAGTGAAGAACGAATGATCTTCCAAACAAAAAGAGTGATTGAGTCGCGAGTTCGACTCTCGTTCTATCCATGCTCAGCAGTCCTTGTCCATGTTGGTACTGTTGATGGCAGTACCGATCAACTACGAGATGCTTTAAAGTCGATGTCTCAATGTTCCCAAGAGTAGCATCAAACGGCAAGCTATGCTTCATCAAGGCTAAGGCAGTCGGGATCTAATTGATTGCTAAACTGAAGGAAGTGCTCTCCTCAAGGGCATTGCTTTCTCCATTGAATCAGTCTAATGTGGAAATGTCAATATGTTAAATTCATTCACAAAGCTTGTGTTCTTCTGTGTAGCGTACGGTGTCTCGTGCCAAGTGAAAGGAAAGCTGAGCTTGCTCCAAACCATGAAATCCAAGAGAGTGCCTGGTCATACTCCCTTCTTGGTCTACTTCGGTTACAACTTGATCTACGGTGCGATCAGACCAAGTGCGAGATTGGATCGAGAAATCAAGCAGGAAGGTCAGCCCTTGATTGTTAGATAGATACCGAAAGAATCTCATAGTTAACAGCTTCTTGATTGCATCCGTGCTGTGAAAGTTTCAAATTGATGATGGTGGGGTCATGGAGAAAGAAAAACTTCCCTCTAGTCTGATGGATCGCTTTCTCTTGCGCATTCATGAATGGATCGAAGAATTGCGAATTGCGTATGAAAAGTTTATGGTCTATCTGAGAGAGGAACTGCAATCACTAGAGAGCGAAGTGGATGGTAATGGGCGGTCTCCCCTAGACCTTATTCCGTCCAAGCATTCGTCTTTCTTCCAGCAAGAAAACGGCTTTAGTGACTAACTAAAACGGCTTTCGCGGTAGCTCACCCGTTGCTTGTTTCACATCTGTATTCTTTCCTTCGCTTTATAGAGATCTTGGCTTTCCGCTTTTTTGTTTGGTCAGGGGGTGCTGGGAAGAAATAGTTTAGGAAACCAAGCATGTAATAAGCGGAAATCAATACATATCATATGAAAGGAGTTCTATACGAGTTTGGTAAAGCATTCACCTGTCGAGAAACTCTAAACTCTCCCGCAAGCGTCCTTCTTAGGTCAGCATTTGGCTTTGGCCTTGCTTGTTCGGTTTTGGCTCATTCTTTATAAAAAAAATCTTTTCTTGCCATGTCTGCTGGTATAACATAGATGTCTTCTCTGGCAATAGCCAAAAAAGAATAGGACAAAGGTCTATACTCAAATCTGAAGTCAAGGCGCTGTCAAGCGTGATATGAAACGAGCAAGCTAAGTCCATTAGAGTTCATTTATTTGAGCTTTTAAGAGCCATGTGAAAGCAATATCATGAACGTACGAGAGGAACATGAACATGCTCAAAATAGACCTTTTTCGACTTTTTATATTAAAAAAAATTATTTAATAGCTTAATAGCTGCAAGACCAAAAGAGGGTGAAAAGAACCGAAAGCCCCTCTTTTACTTTGAAGTTCTTTCCAGATACATGGCTTACATACTCGGCTCAACCAACATTCTTGGAAAACAATCGAATCGAGGGTCCGGAGGAGAATTGGCCATTCAATCTTGTGAACTAATCGAGACCGAAATTGGAAAAAGAGATACGAACGAAGAAAAATAACCAATCGATGAAAGAACATGAAACCATTCTGTTTCAATAGAGGTACGAGAAACGGTTGAGGGCAATGAAGTAGGTGAAGTGGTTAAATTTTGCGAGCTGTTCCAACCACTGCTGGATGTGATTCCAAGAGCCAAACAAGAATGAATACCGCACAGAAGAGTCAAGACCAGGCTCCCTAATAGAATGTTTAACCGATCCATTCCGGATTGACCGAATTGGTACAGAAGTTGTAACATGGGAAAACTACAGAAAACACGACTTATTTGAATAACCCGGTGACCTACCAATTGTAGAAGTAGGATCTTTGGCAAGCAATAAGCACTTAAATAATACAATTCGAGTGTACCATCTTCTTTCTCATTTCGAAGAAAAGGTGCGGGAGGAAAAGGAAACAACAGAGGGATCCGAATCGGACCTAAATGGAAATGACATGAAAAGTCTTTTTCAAAACCTAGCATTAAGGGCGTTACGACAATATACGAGAGGAATGGAGAAAAACTCGTGATTGGTGTGGAGAAGAAGATCTGTTTATGATATAGTTCAAAAAAGAGTCGTCTCATTTTCTTACTTCTTCCTTCCTTCTAATTCATTCACTTCAAGGCTGGTTCTGAACGCTGCGTAACATCATCTTCAACCAACCTCTACCGTACGTACCTTTCGGTGCGGCCACTAAAGAATTGCTTATACACTAAACAGCTGCTTATATACGCTTACTAAAAGACTGACTTGACTTTCATTCAGGCAGCGTGAAACTAAGAAAGAGAGATGTGCCTAGGGCAGCATGCAAGCAAACTGTGTACGCTAAGAGAAGAAGAGAAATGTTCTAAATTATTACCACAAGAAAGCCGCCCCCCTATCTCTAAAGGGGCCCGTCACTTCGTTCGTACCTTCTTGGCTTAGGTTTCCAACTGAACTTAATGGCCTTGCCGCCCCGCCGCTAGCAGAAGCTAAGCGCTTTGGAAAGCGCGCTAAAAACGTTGCTTCTGTCGGCCTTTCTGTGCAACAGTCCACCAGTAGCGGAAGAGAGGGTTATATCGTACATACAATATTACTCCAATTCTTACGGAAGCTCTTTCTTACCAGTCAAGTAGTACAACAGCTGTATCTTATAGCCCGGCGCGGCGGGTCGCCTTTTGAATTCAGTAGATAGAGGAAACTCTTAGATAGATAAGGAGTAGGTGAGTGAGTCCTCAGTGACCTGAGCGATTTCGATCACCTAGCAGGCTTTTTATTTAGTAGGTAACATCGCCGAAGCGTATTATCAGATTTGGCTACGAACGATGATTGAGAGGGCACCGTCTTGTGCAACGCAACGATAGTTGGCCCTCTATCATCTTCTATCTGGTAGACTTGGTAAAAGGGCCCTTACTTTTTCCAGAATTAGAGTTCGACCACAGCCGCCCCCCTTTTTGGGGGAGGATCCAGTTCCTTGCCAACTATCGACCCCGATCTCTTTTCATTTGTTTTGGATATTTCCAAACCTAGCCTTCGTCAATCACACTAAAGCAGAGCACCCAACTATGGCAAGGCCTCCTTAAGGGTTAGGTTAGTAAATCCGGCTCGAGACGCGTTCGTTGACAAAACCGCCGTAGGAATGGAGACCTTTCAATAGAACAAAGGCGAACTGATCAACGAGAAAGAGGCCCTACTCACTACAAAGGAATACACTAAAAGATCGGAACTGCACTCATGCCTTTTCCGCATCAAGTTGACCGCTCCCCCCGCCCCCTACGTAGTGATTCTATCAATCATGTACGTGGGTAGGACCCTCCATTCCGCTTGGTATATCATGAGAAAAGAAAGCCATTTGCACCAGGCGCACCGCGCTTTCCCTTTCTCAGATGTTCGCCTTTCTAAGTCAAGTAATGGTGACCCGCCGAAGACTTACTTTCGAACTGAGGGTTCGGTTCGGTCAGTAGAGGGGACGACTTTGCCTACAATAGCCCCGCTCTCTAACCGACTGATCCCGTTGATCATATAACTGGGAGGGAACGTGTCATATTAGGGGTGAACGATCAGAGGTCTCCTCTAATATGACACGATGAGGCTGCTTTCTCTTTTAGTAGACTCAGCTATTTATATGAATGAAGAAATGAATGCCGGGCTCTTTCTTTCACTGCTAACCTCATTTTCTTAATTTAATGCTTCCATTTTTTCTTTCGTCGAGCCCCGAGCTTGTGGTCCTCCTTTGAGTGTGGGTTCAATTGGATGAATTTTTCAAGTAAAGGTCAACGTACATAGCAGCAAGGATGGTGCATCGCCTATTTCTTGTTCTCGCTCGGGAGCCAAAACGAACACGCCTGCCACCTACTTTGGACCTTCGACCAGGCATTCTGCCCTTGTCGAATCGGAACCAACTACCACTGCATTGCGCTCGAACAGTTGAGCGGCCGCCGGCCAGCAACTTCCGTGCACAGATATAGATTCATTAAAAAGAAAGGTCCTTGTTGAGTAAGGCTTCGGCAAGCAGAACAAAGTATGGGTTGGGTGCTTGAGCGCATCTTTCTCATTTCTCATATCGAAAAAGGCGAAACTTAGTTTTCGTTTTCTTGCAGGAGTGCTAACGCGCGCCCTTACGTTTTCTTCGCTTGCTCTGCAGTACGAACCTCATATAGAGCCGCGCCCTTTATGATGAGCAGCCAAGGGGCCGCCTTCTTTTCCGAACCAATCTTTATTTACTACTCAATCTTTTTTGGGGTGTATAGCTCAGTTGGTAGAGCATTGGGCTTTTAACCTAATGGTCGCAGGTTCAAGTCCTGCTATACCCAAAGCATCTAATTAGAAATTTTGTTTCTATGTAGAACTTCCTATCATCATATCGGCTATGACGTTCAATAAAGGGAGGGTAAGCGGTTTCAACTCTCCCTTGAATCTGTTCACTCGTGTCCCTTACCATTTTTTGACACTTCGTTCATTTGTCTTTAGGCACTCCAAAGGCATAATAAAGCATATAAGAAAGGCTTTCAGAAGAAATGCCCACAGCCACATTAGTACGCTTGGTTGACCTTCTTCGTTTTACTACTTCATTCAGGTCCCAATCTTGATTTCGATCTCCCAATAAGCAACTAACTGGAAGGAGGCGTATGAGCGGCGAGAGGAGAGACTAAAGGAATAGTTTTCGTGTGAACAGCATTCGTTGCCAAACCCCCTGTTTTGCCTACCGACCTTAACTTATCTTTCTAGCTCCTTTACCCTTACCAACGTCTGCATTCCTTTGATTGCTTGTTATATTCCTTATACCTACCATATTCCTTTGTCTTTGCACCTCAGCCCCGGCCGGATCGACCTATAAGAAGTCTTTTCTTTGCTGGCTTGACTCCAGAACTAGTAGAGGAAGGAAGCGATGATCGGTCTATCCCATTAGGCCTAATCCCGTTAGCCAATGAAAGGACTACCTTTCTTGGACTGTGAGCGACGACACCAGATCAGAGCGAGAGACGAGAAATGCGATTAAACTGCTTAACCTTACCAATATAGGCAATGTAATTGGCTTACTTCGCCCCAAAGATGAGACTAGGAGAGTTGCATGCTCAAATGTGATCAATTGTAAACAAGCTCTTGTACATCCAAAGCTTTTTAAAAGTCCGAAAAAAAAACTTCTCGGAGGTGAAAAGACACCGACGGAGGATATGAAATAGCGCGACCAACCCTTGAACCTAGCCCTCGGACTTCACCTTTCTTTTTTAAAGAATGGCCTTTACAGCGCCCTATGCCGATTCCCACTTTCACTCTTTTGCCTCGAAGACTTCCTAGGGAGAAAAGTATAGGATGGAATTTTTATACTATAGTAAGCTCTTAAACTGGGCTTAGCCAAGTTGTCGCCGTTCACCAGTGGAATATTCCCATGATATAGTCGCTCATTCATTTGTGAATTCCTTTCTTGAGTCCAGGATATCATATCGGATATATATAAAAAGAGTTGCCAGAACCGGTGCTACACCAAAGCATGGGCTTTTTCTTTCTCAATTGATTTTGAATTACATGGCTGGGAATCTCTTTCCGGAGATAATGGAAAGATTTCCTCCGGAAGAGGCTTTCCGGCCGATTGTCCTCAGAATGGGGGCAACTGAGCAAACAGCGCGGGGTATGGGCCCCAACCCTACCCTAGCGGAAGTTCGGTGCTACATTCGTTGGCTTTGCCGCATTGAGCGCGGCAGTAGTACCGATGCCTTTACGGGGCCCCAAAAGCGTGTACCTGACATCGACCTTAAATTCGACATTCTGCGTTTTTATAGACTGAAAAAAGCGGATGAGATGAATTTGGAAACGAATCCCAGATCTGACTCAATAGAAACTTCACTCCTGGAGGTATGTAATCGCTTATTAGATGCTTTTGGTAGTTTACTCGCTAAAGCTATGCTTTTGGAAGGCAGCGGCCTTTAAGTTTAAGTAAGGCTCGGGCGATGTACTGCCTCGGGTGAACAAGTCTCCAAGAGGGCTCCACTCCCGACTCCTGGCCTCTCTCTGCCATGAGGAGAGTTCTGCTGTAAAAGCAACCTAAGCAGTGGTTGGCTAAGCCGTAACGCTGGCATACACACGAACTTTCTTTTTGACTTTCTCGTTTTGGAGGAGATCAATTCTTAACTGTAGGCAGGCACCCTATCGCTCGATCCTAGGGAAATGAAAACATTTGGTATCTCAGATTTCGCCACGCGGGCATACTTTATCTATTCGAATTGTTCGAAAAGCAACCCCCGTGATTACCTTAAGGGGTTCCGAATTCGCGTTCTTCTTCTATCTGTTTTTCTACACGCGTACCTCTTGCTTCTGTGTTGTTCTATTTGCGCCTGTTTGTTGCTTCTGTCGGGAAAGGCTGCTCCGAAGCTTACAGCATCTGGGTTGCACCACTTCTCAACAGATCTTGAGATCGACAAGGGCTAGGTCGAAGACCAACTTCTGATTTGTTTGTCGGATTGACCAATTGAATAGCGAAATAAATAGCGATAGACCAGCCAAAAGCTTCTAATAAGCGACTACGTACCTTTAAGGTGAAAGGTCGTAATGCCAGAGGAAGTGTGGCCAGAAGATGAGGTCGAAGATGGCTAGCTTTCTTGCTTGCTTTCCGTTCTGGACAAGGCAGACTTGCCGTCTCGCTCACTTCTTGAGAATTGAGACTAGGGGTAGAAGAGTAGGAATGAGAAAGCAGTCTTAGAGAAGAAGGCTTTCCCACGAAGAGAGATTTCGAATACTGAAAAAAGTAGGTAGTAGGCCTTCAACCAACCTACTTTCGTTTTTTTCTTGCGCACTTGACCTCGGAAAAGGAGAAAGAATCTTGCATCTATCTCGAGTTGCTCCCTTGAACGATCTATTCCTGGTTTTGTGACGTCGAGTTTGCTCTATTCTCTTAGCTCGGGCTCCTATCAAGCTTCGCTTCGCGCATGATAGCGGCATTATTGGGGAAGGAAGGCCGTACGAGAGTCTGATTCTGCTTTCACTCTTCTCAAGGGTTGTAATAGCTAAAGCTATGCTTTTGGAAGGAGGCCACCAAACAAAGGGGAGGTCTTTGCTTTCCCGTTAGAGATGCTAGTCTTTTTGTAATAATTGCTCTGCAGATCTTTTCAGGAATAAGAGAAGACGGTGCTCTTTCATCAGCTCTTTGGCTATTTGCTTGCGATAAAGAAAGAGTGAATTGACCCGAGCCAGGTAGTTCGGCTAAGACGGAAAGAAAGAGTTAGATCCTCTTTGAGATGAAATGCGGCAATGTCCTAATCAAACCAGGCGCGAGGTCAATGATTTAGCTCAAGAAGGGAATAATCGCCTTTATGCCTTGAGCCTTTTGCCTGCTTCTGCTTCATCTGCAGATCGGATTTTCAGCATCAAATCAATAAGTCAGCTCTGGCTTTCGGCTTCTATTCTGCCGCTGTTCGTATTAGTTATTCACGATTTCTGCCTTTAATGGTATCGATAGGGGCTTCCTCGAACTATCCGGAGCTTACTATAGAGCCGTAAAGAAGCATCCAACCCATAAGTCTACTAAGTACTCGTGTGCTTATGCGTTCGTTGCCTTTCTCTTATATCCGCTTTTCTTTTATGGCTTGCTGGATTCAGCTATCGCGCTTGCTTGAAGAGCCGATAAGAGTCTAGGATTCCTCTTTCTTTTTTTTTGCTATCTACGAACGTCAAAAGATGTGATGTGGTATCTTACTTATCTTAGTCTTAGAGATTGGATCTTATTCAAATGAAAATGAAAAGCCTACCTATCCCAGCTATGAAATCAGTAGAAGGAACACAGCCGATTCGGAAACATTCTCCGATTCCTCTACAGAATATGGTTGAGCAAAAGAAACCGACTCAGCAACAAAGACAAGTGGTAGCATACTATGTTTCCTCATAGGATTAGAAGACAGAATCTGGTTCTGTGGGGGAAGGAAGACCTGACTTCAGGAGTGGAAGTTAAGTTCCTACAAAGGAAGATTCATTAGTTCTATTTAAGATTCTTATTCAAGATTTTTTCTTTTTTTTTTTCAAAAGTGGAGGAGCATGCATGATACAGAGACTCTTCTATGCGAATGTTCTTGCTTTCAAAAGACGAGTAAGGGACGGGGAGTTTCGGGAACAACCGGATTTGAAAGTTCACCCTTACCCTATAGTATAGTAGACTTTCTTTTCCCTATCTAAGCTATATCAACATAGCCAACTAGAAAAAACGAATCCGCTTGTCAATTATTGGTGTAATACTCACTCGTCAATTATTGGTATAAGAATTTTACACTGATCAGGTGGTCTCAGTCTCATCCGTGTAATAATTAGGAATTATTCTTCCAACTCGTCCCAGAATGGGCGTTATGGCAAAGAACAAGAAGAAAAGAAAAGAAGGAATTTGTCCAATAGTAACAAAGGGTGCTTCCACAGGTTGACATCCGATCCAACCTAGTAGTAAGCAATCCGCCAAAAGCAACCAAAATAGTCCTTGGTAAATCGGGCGAAAACTTGAACTACGTACATACATACTTTTAAAAAAAGGTAAAGCCAAGAGACATATAAAAACGGGTGCTATTGCGGCTACACCTCCCGATTTGTCGGGTATACTACGAAGAATGGCATAGATGGGTAAGAAATACCATTCCGGCACAATATGAGGCGGGGTGGGCATCGGATTAGCAGGTATATAATTGTCGGGATGCCCCAAAACATTAGGAGCATAAAAAATCCAAAAGGAAAAAAAGATAGCAAAAGCTACCCAACCTACTAGATCCTTTACATAAAAATAAGGGTAAAAGGCAATTTTATCCATCTCTGAATGTACACCTAATGGATTATTTGATCCATATTGATGCAATGCGGCCAGATGAAGAAGACTGGCGCCTACTAAAACAAAAGGGAGTAAATGATGAAGACTAAAAAAACGATTTAAGGTGGCATTGTCCACGGAGAAACCACCCCAAAGCCAAGTCACTATGCTATCTCCTACTACAGGTATAGCGCTAGCTAAGCTTGTAATTACTGTAGCTCCCCAAAAGCTCATCTGACCCCAAGGTAGTACGTATCCTATAAAAGCTGTCACAATCATTAATAAGAAGATTACAACTCCGAGACACCGAACAAATTCCCTAGGACTGCTATAACTCGCATGATATAGACCACGAAAAATATGAAGGTGAACCACAATGAGAAACATACTTGCCCCATTAGCATGCATATAACGGAGCAACCAGCCCCCTTCAACATCCCTCATAATGTGTTCTACGCTGTTGAAAGCTAGATCCACATGAGGTGTATAATGCATAGCTAAAAAAACGCCAGTCACTATCTGAATGACTAAACAAATCCCAGCTAACGAACCGAATCCCCACCAATAACTAATATTGCTCGGGGTTGGATAATCTATAAAATGCTGATTAAGTGTGGAAAATATGGGTTGTTTAAGAACAGAGAATCGTTGGTTTCTTATACTCATTTGCTTTGCCAAGATTCTTTCTATTGTGACAACTCTTCTTCCCCACCCCAGTCACTCCCCGTCTTCCTCCTAGACGCCACTGGTACTATTCATCTATATATGGATGACTCCTGCTTTCTCCCCAATGGAATGATCTGGACCCTTACTTGTTCTAAGTAAGCAAATAGGAATTACCTTGCGAAAGGACCTCTAAATCCGACGACCTTGGCTGAAAAGCTCCCAATTAGGTCAGTAGCTGTTTAGAGCCGAAGGAGCTCTTTTGATTATTCTATTATATTTGGGATTCTTTAGACTACGTACTTGCCTTTAGGGGATCGAAGTTGGATGAATCTCCAGTGGTTCCTTCCATCGGCGTCATCGAACCACATTAGCAATCCAGAAGAACTGGAAGCTCGAAACGACCGGTCAAAGGAATTGAATGGGACCCCTAGAAAAGAGCGTATAAAGGGAGGGAATTCGAAAAAGTCACTCTTTCCAACCTTTTCTATCTATAGAAGTAGGTTTTTGAAAGTCAATTTTATATTTTTTTTTGCGTTGGTTTTTCCAACGAAACAAAGCACTTTATTGTCTTTCTCATTCGGAAGGCTCAGTCCCACACTCGGACTTCAATGATGGGAACAACCTCTGCACTCCGGCGCTCCAATGAACAAGAGTTCTCCGCCTTACTATATTTAGAATAGTGGTCGATCTTTCGGGAGTCACTTTCGTAACTTATTTAAAAATGTTATACCCGGTGAGATTCTATCTTTCCAAGAGTACTACCCTGTACGTAGTCTATGTCTGGAAAGCATACTTGACAGGAGATAGACGCCGGCGGTAGAGGGGTCCCCCACTTAGATTCCCGCCCCGTTAGCATCTCCGATTCGAGATAAGGGATTAGTCCGTTAGGTCTTTTCGGTCACGGAGCCGGAAAAACCGGTATCGGGATCTTTACAAAAAGCTTTCTAACGTCTTTTTTGTTTTAGCTGCGAGCAATCCACGTTTGTGATCTCGTATATTTCGATTTTCCGGCATCTTACTGACCCTCATCTTTTTGCAAAAAGCCGCTCCACGGTAGTAAAGTCTCATCTTGTGTGTTGGCTGAAGTGACAATAGTTACATTGAACCCTCGAATATGTTCGAAGATCTCAAAATGATCTTCTAGTTCCGGGGAGAATTCGCAAAACTCCGTTTCCATCGAGAATTGAATGGAGTTTTCCCGTATTTCCACCAGAGAATCTAAGAGAGACATTACTGTCGAGATTCTGACCAAAAAATGAAACATTCCATGCCCTCGGAGAGTGCTTTGTCGTGCTAGGTCATTGACATATCCTTTGTCTTTATTTGACCCCAAGAATGGATTGGATCGAAACGACTTTCCTATCGAGCCCCTGCGTGTCCGTATAAATTTCTGACCGCACGGAATCTCCATAGCCAATTTTCCATTTTGGATTATGAAATCAGAAGGTGCTGCCTTTGGTACTACTCTTATTTCACACAATCCAGGAACGTCCATAACGTTGGCGTGATTCGGTTTGAGCAACGGATCTTGACGTGAAACATCTTCGTAATGAAAATGGAGGGGAAACATGAGTTGGCTTTTCTTTTCAAATCTCTATAGCATGAGCACTGTTCCCTGCCCGCTTCAAAAGGATAGTGGTAAGAACGAGACTTTATTATACAGTAGAGTAGCCAAAGGGCTTTCAGCCATATAGCTGAAAGATCATCTTATATAAAATCCGATTGATTGAGTATTTGGAAAACAAAAAAAAGTTCCCGTCCCTTTTTGGGACGTGGTAATACAAAAAGTCAAAGAACCTAGAAGGTGACCGATAGGTATAAAATCATTCTGATGGTCATATTTTAAAACTTCCTTGGCCGTGTAGAACATGGATTAGCATTATGTCATTCTTACAAGTGATCACCCATCCAGGATTGGAAGAAGTGCTATATGAAGACTTCGAGATCAAATAGAATATGTTTCTTTCCATTCCTCGTGAGCCACTTATTTCTCCGAAACAAGAGATCAAAGTGATTTTCTTCCTTTTTCCAAATAAGTCGGCGGCCTTACACCATTGGGATACTTCGAATAAACTAGAGTACATATAGGATACACCTGTGTTAAAACCTTTTCTCAAGATATCTTCCAAACTCTTGGGATCCTTGCTTTGGATGTTGTTCCCCCGGTGTGAAAGCAGTTGATTTCGTAGTTTTAGAATTCTGCTGATCCCAAGTACTCCATACCTATCATTGCATATTAGAATATAGAAAGTAAAGAAGAAGAGGCATAACCAGAAGAATTGTGTGAAATAAGTAAATTGATCCAGTTGAGGCATAAGAATGTTTGATTTTAAGTGATTCTCTCCAGACAGCTTAACTCCGTCAAGCCTCTAGATTTGGTGGTTAAAGTATGTATAGGTGGTTGGTTGTTGACCAACAACGGAATGGGACAGGCATTGTTTGAGCCCTTTTTCCAAGTTAAGAAAGACTGCTTCTGACGAAAGACCCTTCACTGCACACTTTCTATCTGTCTCTATTATCGGCTGCGTGCTATCGGAGAGAGAACAACGGGAGGTTCAGTCAAAAACATTTACCGACATTCAGAATCTTTTTTTCTTTATATACGCAATTACAATAAGAATTACTGCTTGCCTATAATATAACCTGCAAGCTTGCCGGATTGCCTAAGAGTGTAGGTATTATTATATTGGCTTGATCATTTTCTAAAGATCCTCAAGAAAAAATTTGAGCTATTCTCATATATTCTTTTGTTACCAAAGCTTCGAAGTTCTATTCCTTCTTTCGCATTGTCTTTTTCAATGGATCTGAAGTTGGGAAGGTTGGAAGATATGGGAGATATGTCAATGGAAACCTTAAAGAATTCACTGCCCTTGAACATGGCGTCTTCCTCGTTCTTCGCTTTTTCCAGCCCACTGACTTGTCCCCGAATCCCAGCTGCGTGTTTTCTAGGGTTTTTCAATTCTTACTTTCTGGAATGGCGAACATTGATATTGAAGGAGATTCCTGAGGATGGAAGAGTACCGAAGACGAAGATCGTGTGTACGCTTGGACCGGCTTCGAGGTCGGTGCCGATGCTAGAGAAGCTGCTGAGAGCGGGGATGAATGTCGCTCGATTTAACTTCTCACATGGAACACATGAGTATCATCAAGAGACTTTTGAAAATATCAAGATTGCTATGCAGAACACTCAGATCTTATGTGCTCTTATGCTTGACACCAAGGGACCTGAAATTCGTACTGGATTTCTGAAGGATGGGAAGCCCATCCAACTGACAGAGGGACAGGAAATCACTGTTTCCACTGATTACACCATCAAGGGAGACACAGAGATGATTTGTATGAGCTATAAAAAGTTGGCTGTGGATCTAAAACCAGGAAACATCATCTTGTGTGCCGTAAGTAAGGTATGCAAAAGTCTCCTCTTTTGCCAGTTCCAATTCCCGGAATTCTACGGAATGCAGCAGTACAGTTCACTTTCTAACATCTGCTGCTGATTCTTCCTAACAACCTATTTTATATAAGACAATATCTCCCTCTCTCTGTCTGTACTTGGAGTTCTAGCTTTCTTTCATATCAGGCTCTTCAGCATGGAAGCCTTTCGCCTAAGAGTTAGTTAAGAGTTTTGGCTTCTAGGGCAATAAGACTTTTTCTAAGTTTGGTAGGATTATATCCGTCTATCGCCCGATTGTGGGCATATTCCTTATACCATTATATGGATGTCCGTTTCGGTAAAAAAGGGATAGATTCTCAAGCAGTGAATTCGTCGAAAAGACTATCAGTTGATTCTCCAAGAGTAAGAAGGCATTCCCTCACAACCTAGCATGAATTTCGTTCCTCCCTCCTACTCCTCGTCCATTAAACAATAGAAGTTGTCCTTCAAAGAGGCTATTCAAAGAGGGGATTGGTGCAAAGACCTTCTTTGTCCTTTCCTAATCGCCTATTGCTTATACTATTGATTCACTGTCTATACGCCCATCCTATTATCATCTCAGCAGGGCATTTAATGGTAATTTATAGATTCATATTCATATTAAAGATATGCCCGAATCGAAAGAAAGACCAGGGGTGAATGTCTTACTCCTGTAGAATTGGTACAGCCCAATTTCAAACCTTATGTCTAAGTTGTACTCCGGTTTTTCCTCCTCGTACCTTTTAGGCCCTTCTCTATTGCGATGGTTGACCTCTTCTTTGACAGACCATTGGATGAAAGGCCTCAACTTCGGATGATGACTAGCTAGGATTAGATCAAAACACCATTAAGTTAAGGCACATTTTAACCTAATTAACTGAAGCAGATGCAGGACCCGAAGTCTTCGACTCAGGCTCAGACGAACCGAGAGTCCTGTCTATCCTTAGTCACAGCGAAAGACTTCTACTTTTGATCTAAAAAGAGCACTCTCAATTTCTTCAGTTGTGACTGGTTGACAGAGAGAGCTCCTGGCTTCATTGCTCAAAGTTCTACCTTTCCTCATAATACTCAGATCAATACAAGGCAAAGAGTCTGCACATGAGCCTAACAGACCCTTGTAGAAACTGAGAATCTCCTCTCAAATCGCATCTGCATCAGTAATTTGGTTTCCACTCCTGTCATGCAGCATATTTCTTTTGTTAGTGGCAAACCTCTTCTGAATCTTCGCACTATTATTTACCCTTACTCTAGTTTCCAAGAGACCAACCGCTGAGATTTTATGCTTATTTAGGAATTTTTTAACCTCCGTTTTTGGTGCCCACGGGGCCCTTACATTCCAAGTGCACACAATCATTTGACCACGGGGGGGACCCCCGGATGGTCTAGCAGCATAGTCATTCTCTTCCATTTCCTCCTCACTATCCATTTCATGGATCTCCTCATCCTCATTGAGCACATGAAAAGGATTCTTTCTTCCCAGACTTCGAAGGTATATTCCTTTTCTGATGTTTCTTTTGGACCACTTTCCAGCCTTCCTGTGCTTCATCATTAACAGGAGCATGATGATTAGGTGGAGTAACATTAGTATTAGCCGGAACTTCCTGAGTCTTCTTAACAACCCACACTTTCTTAGGTTGTTTAGAGCTTGCATTCTTGTACACCGGAGCCCAATCATCACATGAATGTCCAACCAGTTGACATTTCTGACAAGGAGTCCAATCGTACCAAACTTCTTGCTTAAACACATTTCCCTTCCTATCTTCAATCCATATGACTTCAGGCAGGGGCACAGTAACATCCATTTCCACTAATAATCTAGCAAATGAAATTCTAGCTTGAGAGGCGGATTAGGAAGCTTAACCCAAATGGGAATCACCTTAAGAATTTCCTCATAGAAATCAAAACTGACAGACCAACATAGGCTGACCAAAGTGAGGACCGGAGTACACAATCTCATTCTTATCTTCAATAGAGAAAAATTGGATAACAAAAAACCCCCCATCATGTAAGAAAACAACAGGTTTCTTAACATTCCCAAGAACTCATCGCTAAACTTCGTTATAGGCCTCTATAGAGGTATCTGGTTTAATGTTCTTATCTATCTAACCCTGTATATCAGTCTTAGGTATCAGGCTTCTTATCGTCTGTCTTATTATTCTCTTCTAATGTATGGTTAGTTCCCTCGCTTTCTTCTTCGCTATCTAGCATCGTTCTTTCTTCAGTTGGCACCAAATCCTTACTTATTTTATTTTCCATACTAGCAATTTTCTCTCTAAGACGGAGATTCTCCATCTTTTGGGAAGAGAGTTTCTGTTTCATGCTAAAGAAAATCTCTTTTCCTGCGTTATCTAGACTTTCTAAGTCAAACACTACCTTAGGAGTACTACCCACCCATTTACCACCAATGTGGAGTAGCAGTCATCTCTGGAGATGTAAGGGTACATATAGATACTAGAACATGCTGTGATAGCTGCAGCTATCTGAATAGCGGAGTTCTTCGAAGGATCCCACCGATCAATTGTATCGCCCATATTAGTGTAATAACTTAGCACATATTTGTAATTTCCAAGGTAATCACCGTCTAACCATGATTCTTGCCGCATCCTATACAGGTATTCTTTGATACCACCGATATCTGTCTTCGCCTTTTAGGGGAGAACGCGGGAAGCATTCTCATAGTTAGAGAGAGTCTATTCTTTCTTCTTTAATGTTGAATGTAAGGAAGTGGCAGCAGTAGAAGAGGGGGTCTTTCTGTTCTCTCTTGGTCAGCTAGGGCTAATGGGCGAGGGCCTTCCTCTGCTAGCGACTACCAGATCAGCTTCGAGAGCATCTGTGCGGTAAGCCGTCCTGAAAGCAGCCAAAGACCCTATTCTATTCCGAGATTCCTTCTCTCCATCTTATCCTTCTTGTTAACCGCTCGTGGGTATCTTACCTATTGATTAGAAATGTATATTTACAGAGTAGTCAGAGGCAATTCGCTAATATTGAACCTTTTCTATCATCTTTCTTTCCTCAAGCATAGTATATACTAAGATCTTCGAACCTAGTGTAAAGCATAAGGCTGTTTACTTGCTTACTTGTTAGAGTAAGGGCAGTCATCGCTTGGACAAAAGATAGTGGCACTAATTGAACCCTCCTTTTCTGGTACCAAGGACTCGAATGCTAGCTACTGCTACAAGAGAAGTACGATTTTTTCTATAAAAAAGACAGGAAGCACTATATGATTGGCGAGAATTGACGAATGCTTTCTTGCTGCTTTTGAGGATGATAGAGATCTAAATCTATAATTGTACTAGCTAAGCGAAATGGCTCTTCCTTTTTTCTGGTGAATGAATACTATTTGATAGAAAGGAAAGGAGGACTCATTGCAAGCCAAGGCCAAGAAGCAGAAGACGGTAGGTAGTACGTAGGTGGAATTGACCCCCAAAAGGGAGGAAAAGCATGTAGACTTCATGTTAACCAACAATTATGATAAAAGATTCACTAGGAATGGGCTATTCCCAAATCGGCTATAGATCGAATAATTCTATAAGAGATCTTATCAGACTTTCTAAACTCGTTAGACTTAACTGCTGTTAATACTCAAAAATTTCGATTATTCGACCAGAAGAGGGTATTCTCCTTTCTCAGCGTACGAAGAAGTGAAAGCACATGGCACAGCTTATCGCGGATTGGAGAAGCGAGATATTTTATTCAATCGATTGATCATGCGAGACGCTAAAAGAGAAGAACAGCATCGGTCTTTATCCCAAAACGGTACACACAGGTGAGTTCGATTCTCGCTCTACCTTATTCCATTAAGCTAAAAACTATAGATTGTTGGATCTCGTTGGTAGTGACAAGGACAGAATCTCCTATAGGCCGTTCCTGTATAGCAGTCTCATCAACCCGATAGGCCGAAAGAGACGAATCCGTTAAAGACTGCATTGAGTATGTCGCATTGGATACTGACTCCTGAGAGGGTGACTCATCACTCTTGCCTTTGGTCAAAACCTGTTAGTTGGATTGCTTGTTTGAGAGATAAGTTCGAAGATATTAGCCCTATGTAGAGTAGAGAAGGAAGCAGTTACAAGTTATATATAGACTTGAGGGGTAAGGAATGGGACAGGCCTTACGGTGAGAAGGATATGAATGAGAATTCCAAACAACACTAGAGGATGTTGCTCTCAGCACTAGCGCTTGTGCTAGGTTCCGATCCCGCTTCTTTGATCTATAGGCCATGTGTACCTTTCTGCTTGCTAGGAATTTTTCTTTCAAAATGAGATCTATTACCGCTACCGCTTTCAAAGAAAGGGGGATTAAAAAAGATATAGCAAAGAGATACGTCTAGGAGTCCACATGCTAAATGAATCGAGACCCTAATGGCAATAAGATAGCCTAATCCCTGTATAGCTGTGAGAGAGTGCCCGGCACGGAATGACATAGATGAGTGATTCTCTCCTGATTTCACTTAAGGGCAGCCTCGCTCGACGAAAAGGAATCTCTACGTGTCAGGGTTATAGGGCACAAATAAAGGAGATTTGAAGAAAGTGAGCTTCCAGCCTAAACAGAAGGCTTATACTTATTAGTTGCTATAGGAGACGGACCGAAGCCACAAGGCGGGACCCCGGTACTAATGGTCAACCTAAATTGGGCAAAGGCTTTCAGAAGCTAAGCCGATGGGGCTGGCTTCGCTATAGAAAATGACAATCTATAGATAAGAAGGGGGGGCTTTTCTCTCTCAAAGAGGGCAAAGCTCCTGGGCCTGATGGCTTCCCAGAAAGCTTCTTTCAAACCTGTTGGCATATCATAGGCAGCGACATTTGCAAGGCGATCCTCTTCTTCCCGTGAAGGCTCAATGAATTGCTGTTTTATTTTATTACTGTAATTCCTAAATAAAGCAATGCTATCTCCATTGATCAGTTTAGGGCTATATTTTTTGTTTTGCCAACTTTCTTCATTATCAAAAAAATCTTGGCGATAAGGTTGCCTTCTATCTAAACTTGTATCTGAGTATCAAGGTGCCCTTATTAAGTTAAGGGCTTTAGCGCCAGACAAAAGAATATTGGATTGGCATCGGAGCTTGTTAATTCGTTGCAGCTGAAAGCTAGAGGTGGTAACATTCGTTGGGTTGAAATTGGACATTCGGAAGGCGTATGACACCAATAAATGGCACTTTTTATCATAAGTTCTCGCTCACTTTTTTGAGCAAAAATGGTTGGATTATCCTCCTTCCTTGCCACGGCGAATATGTCAATTCTTATGATATGAATGGTGGTCCATCTGGCTTTTTCTCCTGCTTCCAAACCTAATTGAGCTACTGAGCCTTTATTAGGATCAAGGAAAGACCTACACCGAGTGCTCTCCTGTTGTTGGTCGCCGTCCCTGCCCCATGGTTCAAACCTTTGTGCACAGCTCTTCCCCTGGGTCTACCCTAACCGAGCCGGATTTTAGCTCCTACCTTTCGTATGAAGTCGCTTATGCGAAGCTTAAGGAAGGAAAGGAGAGTTTCACTTCGGTTGGGTTTGTGTTCAGCCGACTTGACTACATATCATGCTACAAGCAAAAAGAAATAAAGCACCCAAGCTTGCTTCTTTCCTTATTCCCTCAGGTTCAGCAGATCCAGCTCTAGCTAGTTCCTCCGGAAGCTTTGAACCGTAGTCTATCATATCCTTCTCGGCTGTTATCCTCCGTTCAATGATTCTCTTCATTATATATTCTAGGAGAAAGCTTTCTACGGGATGTTCCTTTCCTCGTAGAGTTCCCAGCCTGTCTACTGATTGGATAGCTTATCTAGTCTTTTCTTTCCAAGAGGAAATCCTACTAGCTTAGCACTGTTGGAATTCTGGTTTTGCCTTAGACTTCGACTAAGCTAGGACGAACCTTCTTTCTTAAAGAGCTGGACGTCTCACCTTGACATCGGGATATGTTATAACTTCAAACTTCTCCGCTCCGAAATTGACTGACAATTACTGGCTGTACTTTAAAGGATAAGTTCCATTCACTCCCTGGAAATAAGATCCAACTGGTATGCCATTCATGCTTCTTTACAGTACGAGAACAGATTGACAGTGAAAGCTACTGGCCACCCATATCTTCTTGCCAAGATATCCTTTCCTTCTCAGACATGGAACTTTCTATCCTCTCCTTACAGTCGAGAGATTACTTTCCTCTCGCTTCGACGACTCCGCTCTTACCCTTTTCTTTCGGTCGAGCTAGGCTTCACTTCCTATCACCCTTAGTTGAAGGAGAGCGTAGGAAGCCAAAGACCTGTTTTGAGTTCTGAGTTGAATAAGGCAGGGATAGGTTCATTTTGAGATCAGAATCGGTCTTCGATCCGTTCATTCTGTCTGAAGGCTATACTGAAGTATAAAGAATCAACGAGGGAAGCTCATTCCGGCAGGTACTCCTAGTCCCTTAACTTATTCCTGAAACAGAGGCAGATAGTAAGAGGTATTCGGACAGATAACGAAGAGTTAGGCGGGACCACTAGAGATGCTCCTATACTAAAGGCTATCGGAAAAGCAAGAAAGTCAGGGATGGTGCGGAAGCACGTAAGCATCCCGAGCAAGATAGATAGATCTTCCGTTTTGGTGCGGAAAGACAAGCGCTGAGCAAAAGCGTTCGCGATCCTCTCCTAAGACGAGTCAAATAAGCGAGTAGGAAGGAGAATCGATCATTTACGGTAGGCTGCTTCTTCGCAATCAGTCCTAGATGACTGATCGTCCATGCTTACACGCAGGAGCGCTCACAGACTCTCGCTGGTTCACCCGCGTCTAGCACTAAGGCAAAGGGAGAGAGCTAAACGAAGTCCCGAGAATGAGCCCGGATCCCGCTTGCTTAGCCTGGCCCTTAGCTTCAACGATCTCTCTAGTACACCTATTTAAACCCAAAAGTCAGGCACCTACCGTTACACCTTCCTTCCAGAGTCCTCTTCTGCCTGTCTGTTAATGAAAGTCCGCCGGAGCGGGGTCTTATTAAGGAAAAAGGTTTGATTGACATCTCCGTCGTATTGAAAGACTGAAGGAATGAAATAGTAGATTTGTCCCCTACGCTTCTACAGTAGGAAAAGGGGAATCCGGATTAGATCGACTAACGGAGCGACGAAGCAAGTAGTCAAAGGTGAGGCTTTGGTCCTACTAAGGCGATAAGGCAAGAAAAGAAGGAAGGTTGCCCGCGTACCACTCCTGCGGTAATAGAATCAAAGAAAGAAAGAGACCAGAAGAGTTTAAACAAGCGTATTGACTGCGGGGAATCGATCTCAAGTCGAATTCTACGGCAAGCTAGGGAAAGGCGAATAGAAAGCTTCAAGCGATTTAGCCGTCGGTTTGTACACTTTTCTGCTCTTTGACGACCTTAGGCTGAAGGAAGAGACTAAAGCGAATTATTCATCAAGCTTATCATGACGACGGAAGTCTGAGAGGGGACCGATCTTCGTCCAACGCTGGGATTGGTACTTTCTTTGGCACAGGGCTACCTTCCAACTTGGTACCCTAGATTCACCAGTGAGCTGCCGAATGACCAGCTTGGAATCTCCGCGAACTTATAGGAACTGAAACCCCATTAGGACCGCCGCTTCGAGGCCAATAACAAGCGATTCAAAAGAGTTGGTATGCGCGCACATAGCACTTGCGAGACAAGGGGTACTCAAAGACCTTTTGACTACGGTTCCAATAAGTAATCTCGGGAAATGTTAAGTTATTGCGTCCCCCGGGCATTAGATTGCAGCTTAGCGTGAAGTATAGGTTATGCGTTATGTGGCAGAATCAGAATTAGAGTATCAAAATCTCGAGGGGAATCGTCGTATATATGATGAAAGGGATGTTGACTCGAGTGGGCTTCCTTTCCTAAAAAAAAAGAAGCGGCGTAATCGTAAGAATCACCAAGACCATGATTGTCGCCTAACCAAGGCAAAAATCTGGACCCACTGGAATCCTACACTCTTCTCAGTTGGATCTTTTTCCTTAGCGTGGATCGGGATTGAGCATTCCTCTCCTTTAACTTGGATCGCTTGCATTAGGATAAACAAGGGGGACTGAGTTTGTAGTTTGTGTGAAATCCGCTTGCTTTTGAAGGGCTTTTCATTCGACCAATCAGGCTGGCTCAACAGGAGAAGGTGGCCATGAAAGCCAGAAGTGGATGCTGATTCTCTCTGAGTGCTAGTCGAGATTGCTGATTAACTAAGGGTTGAAGGGGCTTAGCTAGCTATCTTGTCTTTGCCCTGGGACTTTTTTTTCTTTAAAGACAGACGACTTGTGACCTATCACGTCATTCCATTCCCTTAGGTGACGTCCTTTATGATTATATAATCAACTAATTAAATGGTGATGGTTCCTACTTGAAGTATATCTAAGCTCTTTCAATCACATAGGAAAAATCTCACTTGCAGAGTCTTCCGAGA
>JAWIZW010000039.1:32500-37500 GCA_034703905.1 Chenopodium berlandieri
ATCGAAGAAGTCTTCCTTTCTTATCTTAGGAGTTAAGCGATGCGTTGGGTAAGCTTCTTAAGGGTATGGCTTCTCCGGGGCGACTAAGGGCACACCCAACCAAACGATCGGGAAAACGGGTCTCCTTTGGTACAATCTCCTCTTCCGGGTCTATCCCGTACGCCTGTTTTCAAAAAGTAGAGTAAAAAAGCATTCTATGAACGAATTCCTTCATAGATAGAGTAGATAGAAATAGACCTTCTTTAAAGCGGAGAAAGATCAGTCCATTATTTCGAACTAAATCACATACACATATATAATAAGGGGGTAAGGCTTGAGTCTACTTTCGATTAAAGTTTCGATCGAGTAGAAAGAAGACTCACTACTCAATTCGAAGGCGAAACCCCTTGCTGCCTTTACAAATATTTGATTTCCCTTTTTTGCTTCTTTTGTTTGAATATGCTTAACACACTTTCTGGTCGTCCCTCCAGCACACGGGGATCGGCCCTACGCGCCGGGGACGAAGCATAGAGGTTACTTTAGCCTGTTGTACTGGAGTGCTTCATCGTCAAAAGAACAACAATGGGTTGTAGCATTTTATATTGATTTGTCTAGAGGATGTAAAAGAGGGCTTTCTCATCTAAAGGGAGGGGTGAGCTTTCTCACTATAGAATTCGCACTACGAACGAAAGACCAACGAGGATTCAGGAGGAGAAGGAGTAGGGGCTAGCTTTCATTGAAGTAGAGGCACGAAGTAGCAAAGAATTTCGATTAAAAGAAAGGTGTGAAGAACTCAAATGGAAAATCCTTTCCATCCCACGAATCCAAAACGCATTTTTGAAAGCCGAGGGAACCGTAAGGTAACCACGCCACCGATTTCTCCAACGAAAGCAATCGACATGATGATTCCTAGCGAAAACTCGCGAAAAGGAATCAAGCCGGAAGCTTCGATTGAAGAGATTCGATCTTGCATCATCTTCCGCTTTTTTCGAGATCCGGAGTTTTTCGAGAAAAGGTCCCATCCTTCAATATCATGATTGGGTCAACCAGGCCAGATCATGAGTCAAATATCATGATCGGGTCGACCAGGCCAGATCATGAGTGAATAGAAAATCGAAAACGTACATAGCTGTTCCAGCTGAAATACTTGGAATAATTCTACCACTTCTACTAGGAGTAGCCTTTTTAGTGCTAGCTGAACGTAAAGTAATGGCTTTTGTGCAACGTCGAAAGGGTCCTGATGTAGTGGGATCGTTCGGATTGTTACAACCTCTAGCAGATGGTTCGAAATTGATTCTAAAAGAACCTATTTCACCAAGTAGTGCTAATTTCTCCCTTTTTAGAATGGCTCCAGTCACTACATTTATGCTAAGTCTGGTTGCTCGGGCCGTTGTACCTTTTGATTATGGTATGGTATTGTCAGATCCGAACATAGGGCTACTTTATTTGTTTGCCATATCTTCGCTAGGTGTTTATGGAATTATTATAGCAGGTTGGTCTAGTAATTATAGGGGGCGGCCGTTCGGTCGCCTATGATACTAGGACCAATAGGTAAAAAATTTCTTTGTGCCGCAGGTGTTGAACGATCTACTCTACACAGGTGTGGGCTTACAGGGCTAGGGCTCATAAACCTTTTCTTTCATTCATCAATAGGGCCCTGCTTGCTTACTTTTCCGGGCCGGAATCCAGAAATTGAAGTCATAAAAAAGAGATCTTTCTCTTCGCACCTCAGATCAAGAGGAAGGGCAGCTTGTCAAGCTAATGTAGGGCTAAGTAGGGTATAGTATAGTAGGCGAGCGAGTTAGCGAAGACGCTTAGACTAATAGATAAGAGAGCGTCGGTGCGTAGCCTTCATTCTACTACGCTACGCAAAGGTTACGAAGTCACTCGACGTTAAAAGAGTCCAGGGATAACACCATACCTACATAGAAGAACCGCTGTTCGCTGACTTTCTAAGGTCTAACCTTTCGCTCCCTTACTGAAAAGGCGTGTAACGCTTCGCACCACTGATAGACTACTTATTAAGATTCAATTCAAAAGGCGGCTACTTAGCCCTACATTAGCGGGACTAAGTAAGGCCTGAGGCCCCCTTCTAATCCGTAAATTTTAAGAGCATGCCGCAACAAAAGGATGGTCCCTTATGCATTTCTTTCTTTCTGGAAGGGAAAATAAAGTACCCCCCATCATGGTGAACCTCTCCTTGTGATCGTGATGAGGTAGATGCCTTCCAGCCGGGGGGGCGGATCGAATCGGAGTTTCCTTAGGTAGCCACCGACCTACAGTTATCCTTAAACTTCCGTGCTTGGTGGAGAAGAAGCGAACAAAGGTACGCTCGCTTGTTGTCTTGTTCTCTGCCGCGAACTGGGATCGCTCGCCAGCTAGGTCAGATTGGAGCAACATTGTATGAGAACATATTACCAATATTCGGGGACAAGGGGCGGAACGACCTCTCGATCTACTTACTGCAGCCCAGGAAGAAAAACATCGTCTAGGCGTTCTCTGTTGCTCCGATCTCCTCTACGCCTAGGACGTTGTCTGGGCCAAGAGCCATAGTTAGTTGCTGTTTCTATTTTGTTTTTTTTCGTTGTTGATACCGGCAAGACCCAGCCAGATGATGTCTGCTGGTTGGTAGTGAGAGGATTCTTAGTACCTGCATACTCAAAAGAGAGCGCTGGTTAAAAAACAATCATTTGATTTTGTTTCTTGCTCTCTCTTAGCAGCGGGAAAGGAGTCTATCTATCTGCCTAGCTTTGGTAGATTTCCCTCAACGCAATCTAAAGAAATTCTAAAAATCCCTTTTTGGATAAGTCCGACGACTCAGCAGCAGTGCGGAATTGAGTTTCTCGTCCGGTGGATCTGATCTATAGTTAGGGGACAATACATACCAAAAGGTTCGAAGAAAGGAAGATAAGAAAGCAGAAAAAAAAGGATGGATTTGAACCTGTAGCCAAGCCAAGGTGAAAGGTGGGTCTAGGCTTCGGAAGCATAACAGAAATAGCCTAAATCTTCCTCAGACCTCAGAAAGGAGCCAAAAAGCATAAACTAGGCTAGGCCTTCAGGGCGACTCGCTTAGCATGGTGAGTGAATCAGACCGCAGTGACACAGCCGTCCAAAGCTTTTGAACCCGAAAAAAAGATGGAATTCTCCTTACTCTAAGGAGTAAGTGAGTATAAACTACCTTAAAGGGAAGCCAATCTTCATAAAATAAAGACGCCGGCCAGCCTAGCTCATTCTTGGATGAAGAGCCCCTTTTAGTCTGACTGACATCATTCTTGAATGAAGAAAAGTTCAGATCCAATCTTCAAACAAAAAAGCGAGATCCTGCCACCACACGCGAAGGTGCACGCAAAGCAAATCTTTCCCTTTGAAGTTGTTGCAACGAGGCATCGCCGAATGAGACCCGATTCTCTTCTGTGAATTGAATGTCTTCCCCCTTCCCTTCGTTTACTAACTGTAACTAAATGCCACGCCCTAGCGAACCTCAGAGGAAAGGGAAAAAAAACCACCGAAAGGGATACAAGAGCACGCATTCGACTAGCTTCCTGCAACCAAGTATAGGCAACCAGGCTGCTTTCCGTATTAACAGAAAGGGATCCCCTCGCTCAATCCAATAGAAGAAATCGTTCCTTGTGATAAGCTTGAAACTGGTCTTGAAGCATAGGCTAGGCAAGGAAGCTCTCCTACAACTCGATAATATAATACTCGACAAAGGCCATAGAAGGGCTTTTAACGCTTAACATGGGCAATAGATAGGGAAGGAAGCATAAGCTTCAGCTGGCTTTTTTCAAGCTGAGGAAGGGCTTGAGTCAGGCTTTCTCAGAGCTTTATCGGGTTTTCTCGGTCGCTAGCGAAAGTTCATGCTTGCTATCTTTCGTTTAGCTCCCTCTCTGCAATAGAAGTCATCTCCAACAAAGCAGTAAGTCCCAATGCATGCTTTTAACAAGACAGATCGGGAAATGGCTACGTATATCAAGTAGATGCCGGTTCCTCACAAACTGACTTGCTTTCAACCCGGCCAACTCTCCCTTCACTTTACCTGTGGTCACCTTGTTAAGAGCTCGGTAGTCTACACACAACCGCGAGCTCCCGTCTGATAGTACTATCAGGGGAAGTCTGCTTTGCTCCATCTTCTACTTAGGCTGATGCCAGCTTGAAAATGAAATCCTCATAACGAGCACACTGTATATCCTTACATACTGTTTGTATGATTTCACTATAGCTAAATTTTTTTGATTTCCTTATCAACCATGTACAAATCTCTAAGCGTTTTAGAAACATCACTTTTTTTCAAAGAGATAAGAAATCTTGGCTTGAGTAAACCATGTTCAACAAAGAACTTATAATTATCTTTAATATATTTCAACCAAACACTGTTGATCTGAAAGGCCTGACCCTGCAGCATGTTCATTACATCACACAGTCTCTGAAAATTGCCCCAATCAGTACTAATGTCAATATAAAAATTGTTTTATGTTACTTGAACTTAACAGGCGGTAACGATGATACATTTCGCTTGTTGGATTACTCAAATATCCACCAGATAGATCTGACAGGGTTCTAGGGCCTTCTTTACGCGTGCTGGTCCAATCAAGAGGCTTGCATACCATAGGGAGGTTTAGCATGACCGGTAGTAACGATATTTAAAATTCACAGACCGCATAGAGATTGCTCGGAATATAATAAGCTCCTTTCTTCTTCTTAACAGCAAGATCTTCGCTTGCTTTGATGAAAGAGATCACCCCCCGGTCTGCCAAAAATGAAGCTAAAATAGCCCCGATAGGATACATTTTATCCTTTTCTTTTTTGGGGGGCTTCTTATTACCACCCTCTGTCTCCATTGCCGGAGATTTGCTATGTAGCACGTGATGTGCTTTCGATTTCCTGTTTTTTCTCTGGCTCGAAAACTTGTCATCTTCAATCTGATTAATCCTAAGATTAAGGGGATAGGCTCCAAAAAAGTTAAGAACTATTGAAGAGAACAGTGCGTCGGCAGGATTAGGTTGTTGTTTTCCGTCCGGCCT